>WAAB01001709.1:166071-187765 GCA_013389865.1 Piaya cayana
TTTTTACGGAAAGGGTCATTAGGCACTGGAATATGCTGCCCAGGGAGGTGGTTGATTCGCCTTCCCTGGAGGTGTTTAAGTTACGGGTGGACGGGGTCCTGAGGGACATGGTTTAGTGTTTTGTGGGAGTGGTTGGACTCGATGATCCAGTGGGTCTCTTCCAACCCGGTGATTCTGTGATTCTGTGATTCTGTGAGTGCTGCTCTCTGAATGTCATGTATGATCCATATGCAGTCAGGATATCCAGAGTAAACACAAAACTCCTAATCCTGTGGCAGTGCCTATCATTTGGGAACAGCTGGAGTATGACGGTATCTGTTCATTTGCCTTGTTTTTTTTCCAAAATTCAAAGGAACGTTGAGGTTTCCTGGAGATCCACCTTCCTTTTATCTACCACGTGGCCCACCAGTTAGTCAGTTAAGCAGACAAGGCTTAAGAAAATACTGCCTAGGCATGTTTTTTTGTTTTTGAAAGTAGTTTAGACTGTATTCTGTTTTTCACAAGGCAGTAAAGTGAGGTGCAATCATGTGGCACCTTGGAAAACACAGCTTTACACATCCTCTTTTTAAGTCTTTATGTTGTCAGGCTGTATACAGCTTTTGCTTAAGAAGGAGAAATAATTAGGATCAAATTAATATTCCTGCTGGTGATAGGACTTCAGTACAATAGGACTCAATGGTAAGCAAGTGTATGGCAGTGGCACATATTCCTGCTGGGTGTGGACACCTGTACAGCTCACACAAACCATATGAAACTGGTAGAAGGGGATTTTTTTTTAATTTCTTGTACACTGAATATTGCTTCTAGGCCATGAGCAGTCAACTGATGTCCCACTGAAAAGTTCCATGATTCCACTAGGCAGGAGTTTGCCACGTTCATGTTGTTTCCTTCTGTACCTGGATGGGAGGGGTTTGGCCATGAAGAAGGAGACCAACACGTAAGTCTTGAACACCATAAGATACCACCACATCATTTCCAAACAGGCAGTGAATCCAGAAGTTAGTACAATATGTGACCCTCCCACTTCCTTGGAAGCATTTGAAGCCTTCCAAGGCATCAAAGTTAGGATAATAAGCAAAATTTACAGTTCTGTTGAAGTTGCAGCTCACTGTCCTTTCCTACTCAGCTGATAGCAAGAATCTAGTGTAACCCTGGCCTCGAGACAGAAATATACTGACCAGACAGGGAAAAGCCATTAGCCTCAGCAAACCTGCAGATACTATGGTTCACTAACTATCTAAATTACATTCATACAACTCTCATCACAAGAAATATGCTGGGTAAGTTCATAGGAAGTTTAACCTACCACTGATTTATAAAGTTTCTAATTGTTTGTTTGTTTGTTTTGCATGGCACAGTTTTTAGGAAAGGGTTTGTTTTTATTTCTATAGTAGTTCTGAAGTAAACTAGATATCAATGAGAGCTGTCAGGTATGGAGCAAAGGGATTCTTTCTTTCCCCTACTGTGATGTTTTGTTGGTTTTGGGGTTTTTTTAACAGAATGAAGAAATAAATTCTTCAATAAATTCCCACTTGGTGTTTCCAAATACTTGCCAGGACAAGTCTTCTCCAGAAGTTTAAATTCCTGTAGTCCGTTCAGCCTTCTGCCTGTTGGCTGCAGCTACCAACAAAGGCTTATTTAATGACTGCCCAATGTGACAGGACATTTTTCAGTACCAAAGGGCGCACAACTTGCTCTGAGAAAAGTGCCTCATCTCAGTCTGGAGGAGTCTGAAGCAGAAAAGAAAAAACACCCACAACAGAAAACCAACAGTATTGAGGAACTTCTGCCTGATAAAGACTGGAGAAAAATTTTAAACCTCATTAGAAAAATAAAGTTTGCCTATTTCTCCTGTTTCATACACTGTGCAGGCAAGGAACACATGTGCTGTCACATTCAGATTTTACAGCCTCTTTTTTTTCCCCAAACCTTTGTACCTCAGATTTGAACTTTAAACTTGTGACAGTGTTATGTTCATTAGAATAAGAATCACTTGCTATTTCCATTGCAAAGCTCCCCCCCAGAGGTTATCTTAGCTGTTTTATAAATCATATCAGGAGGAAAGCTGGCATAAAGGTTGACAGCTCACTCTAGATAATCATTTCCCCTTCTCTTAAGTGACTTTAAAGAGAAAGGAGCATGTAGCTTGCCAGTTCAGTTTTTAGTGGTCAAGCACCACCAACACACTGACTAAATTAGCTTTTAAGTATTTTACTGAACTGCAGGAAAATCACAGTCCTGTTCAGAAGGACAAAGAATCTCAAACATTCATCAGCTATCAAGCCATATTTTCTCCATCCTGCCAGTGCAGAGCTTGTTGCACAGAACTGCATGAACTCCAAAGCCCTCTGACATAGGCTGGTACTTGAAGGGGTTTAGACCACTGTTGATTTATCAGCTTCCTCAAGAGCTGGACAGATTAGACTAATGGCTTAAATGAGATATGATTTCAAGAGAAAAATCCTGTATCACAGGGGCAGTAAGAGGAAACAAGTTAGTTCCTGTATGAAACAGAAACTACAACTTAGGGCAACAGCCTATTTAGTAGAAAATTTAAGGGAATAAACAGGCACTGAAAGAATACCAGGTTTAGGATAAAAAGTCACTTTCAGCTAGCATACTATACTTTTTAAAACTTTAAAACTGTCTCTTTAACGCTGCACTTCACTGTGACCTAGTTACAGGCTTTTTGCAATCAAGAGAAATGTTTCGCTGCTCCTATTGCACACTAGAGCTAGTGTGGTTGGAAGAGAATGGTTCACTGTACCAGGTAAAACAGATGGAAAGCCTTTCTTGGAGGTTGGTAGTGATAATAGCAAGAAGAAAAAAACACCTGGGAATATTAATTTGAAATGTAAGTATGACTTATCTGCTAATCACTGCATCTATCCCTGAAATTGTTGTCTCTTATTTAAATAAAGATAATAAGACTGTCCTTTATTAAATGGATAATCCTGAAAGTGTGTATCAGTAACTAAGATATAGGGAGCTTATTTTCTCACTATCTCATAGCATAGACTCGGAAGACAAATTCAATTCAATGCCATTAGGAAGAATAAAATCCAACCTTGAAAAAACAAAACCCTTTTACTCAGCATATAAATGGACTTTGAAATTAATTTCTCTTGGAAGTCAAGAACTTGACACAATATAAAAAGGGACTGGGTATTTACAGAGACAACGAAAACTATATATAGAATTACCACTTTTGAGGAACAGATATTTGGAAAATATGTTAGATTTTATACTTATTTAGCAGTTGTAAGCCAACCAGCCCAAACTGGCAAAGACAATGAGCAGTTCAATTTAGTTAGCTGCATATAAACAGTTAATTGTACTGATGTGGAAATAAAGGAACTTTTGAAAGCAGAACAGAATCTGAATCTTTGGCAATAACATGAATGAAATACTGCCAGTTAAAGGGATATTACATAAAGCATTATGCATTGCAGATACTAATAATTATCAGTCTTGTCATGTTTTTATTAAGCTGATCTTAGCTTGTACAATACCCCAGGAACCAGAGAAACCTTGTACCTAGTATACCCTGGTAGTTTCAGAGCTTGTTGGCAGACATTATGTATAAATATTATACAGTTCTTTACACACACAAATCTTGAAAAGACAGAGGATTACATAAGACACCATCCAGTAAAGAGGGACAGAGTTGATGGCACATTTGCAGATAGATGGGGGGACACAGAACAGCTTCTGCTACCAACTCCTTGCTGCATGGGGCTGGGTCTTATCTTCCAGGGCTGTCAGGCTCCTGCCAAGTCCACATTAAGATGTTTTAAAATGCAGATTCCTAATCTGATGCAAATCCAGAATAATGTTTACCTGATTTTTTTGACTGAGGAGTTTTCATTAGAAGGAGCAGATATGGGTGTGCAGTTGCTGTTAAGAAGGTATCCTGCCTAGTTCTCACCTGTCACTATGTTCAATGCCGAGAAACAGAACTGAGAGGCAAATACAAAATCAATATTATGTTTGCTCTAAGGCAAGAAAGGAGGTGAGGAAATTCTGAACCAAAGACTCTGCATTGCGTCTTTGACCTAACTTGTTTTCAATGCTACTACATGTATTGCATTAACTGGCAAGCCACACAAAAATGTCACTCACTGAATGCAAATTCTTGGGAATTAAATATGGAAACTATTAAAACATTGTCAATGATGTTGGAGAAAAAAAGACCATATTTAATTTCTGGTAAAACTACCTTAAGAAGGTAAGGTATTAGAACCAGCTTCATTTTTCATGTAGCCATTAATTTTTTAACTGAAAACTGCTGGAACAAAGATGCAACACTCCAGAGCCTGGCTGAACATTGTTACTGCAGTTGAGACCAAAGTGTGCTTTTAACTTTGCAGATTGTGATGAAAGTAAATTATTGCATCAGTGGGAGTTCCTGGCAATACTGTCTTCGTTTCCCAGAGATGAGCTTGACTTGGGTAATCTCACAGAAAATACTGCAGCATGACTGGATGCCAAGGTCACTGACAAGCTTAGGACACAAAATAAGTATCACTTGGGCCTTTTGTCCCCAGGAGCACAAGTGACATAAAGCATCCTTGAAGAAGACAAGCATTCTTATCCCACTGGGAAACCAGCTTCCCCCTGCTTTGCTGCTTATTTTTAGCTTTGGTCAGAGATGTGAAAAGGCTAGGGTGGTACTCACTCTTCCTTTGCACCTCCCTAACATTTTGTAAGGACAGAGCTTCATTTCACCATGTAATCTCTCCGAGAGAGAAAAAGATCATTCATGGGTTCTAGTAATTTTTTGGGGCAAGAAATACCTGGGAACAGGTGTGGTTCATTTTGATGAGAATTAAATATCAACGCATCTATATGGCTACCTACAATTTGGACCCTGGAGATAATCTCATTATTGTAAAGATGTGTCTTATGCAGAATTCACAACAATGTCTGATACTCCAGTTACATCTCTGCTTTATGAAACCATCAGGGTGTGCCATGGGATGAAAATATTGCCTTGTTTACTCCAGACTCAGCTTAAACTCCACACACAGATTTTTATGCAGCCTTTTTGCATTTTGCTGTTGCAGATGCCAAGCCATTAGTGTGCCCACCCTCTTGTACTAACCTGAAATTATTAAATTAAATGTTTATGATTATGGCTGTACGTAATTCCTTCTTGAATGTGGACAGTTCAATTTCTAACCTGCAGATGCTTGCTGCCTGGGAGCTGTGAGTCATGTTTGTTTTAAAAGAGGCAGCCCTCACAGACTGTCACTCACTTGTGTTATTAGAAACAGAACACTTTAAGAATTATTTTGCCACCTCCTCACCTCTAAATATAGCTAGCATGAGTGGGTCTTAAGTGATTTAGCTAGTCTGAGAACAGGTCTCATTCCAAACGATCAATTAAAAATCCATCATTTTAAGAACTATATGGGCCTCAGGCCATATGCATCTCTGTGTAACACCTTTGACTGTTTAATGCTGATATTAATTATTTGCATTACAGCTCCAGAATGAGATCTTTTTGCAATAGTAAGTAGCAAGACCTGTTCCGAAGAGTGCGCTATTTAAGTAGGCATGATGGACAAAGAGCAGCAGCAGATAATCTTCGTTATTCCCTTCTTCATGGATGGGAAACCGAAAGACAGATTCAATGACCTGCCAAGGGTCACACAGGAAAAGAAGTAATTCATAAATCCTAGCACAAGGTCCTAAGCCATGAGATTTTCTCTCATTCTTTAATCAATAATAAAACACCACAGATGTCTAATAATCTCATATCTACAAAACTGTTCCAAGGTCTATAGGCACAATACAATTAATTTCCATTAAGAGCAATGTGATGTGAGGGCACTCTGTAATGACCAGAATAGTAGGCCTTGCAGAATTTGCAGGTTTTTTTAATATACTTTTAATAGAGAATATAAAAATCAGCGATAGTTTAATTAAAATAAAAATAATGGGAAACAGTTGCCAAACCTTTGACCCAAGCTAAAACCAAAGTAATTGATTCAGGAAGTAAACCAATTAAAAAAAAAAAAAAGATATCTAGAAGAAGCAAGTCTGTAATTGAAAATATTTATAATGGATTTTCCTTTTTTAAATAAGAGTGTTTTTCCTCAGTGTCTTATGTTCTGTTGGCTTGACCATTAGGGCTGTATATGGCCACAAATTTTAACTCTTTCCTTCCCTAATAGCACAAAAGATTACTAAGATAAATTCCTACAGATTCACCTGCTGGAAGGATTTGGATTTCAGTAAAAACATCAAACATCATATTACTTTGAAAATGATCACAAGAATGAACAACATTCAACTGATTAAGTCAGTAACTGCAGGATGCAAGGAAGAAGTTAAGCACTGTGGGAGAAGTTAAACTCACCCAGCCTCCGTAAGCCCAACGCAGGCAGCTTGCATAAATATCTCAACTCCTTGTACACAAACAACTCTGTTTCTTTCAAGTATTTCCAAAAATGTAACAGGCATCATCACTACATTGTGCAGTACATAATCAGGCCTTAGCACGTATAGAGTATAACCTTTGAATCTTTCCACCACCCTCTCCTACTGCTGGCTAAACTACTATAAAAATAAAGAAATGTTGCTACTGCTCCAACATAATCCTGAATCTTGCAATGAGTTACAGTCATGTCTAAATTTGTGTACGATATACACATTACTGACATTAATGCAACTGCACAGTTAAGCATATATCCACTTTTAGGTGTTGTGACAGGTATGACTTTTATTTTATGTTTTTAAAGCATGTAGCTAAACTGGAACATGCAGTTACTGCTCCAGCTAAAATATCAAATAACAGTACTCGTGTTATTTTAATAAAGCTTGCTGCATTTAGAGCACTGATACCACAACAAAAGTGGAGAAATGAAACCATGTTCATCACTAGCTGTCCTAATCCTCCACCATTACTATTACATAAATCAAACTGAAAAAAAGACTTAGGAAGCACCTGGCTAGTACAGTTTAAGAACCCCTCATTCTGCAGAATGACATTACCATACAATACTATTTTCCTTCCTTCCAGTGTTATACAATGAACTTTGGTTCTCTAAGGAATTTAACAGAGATGACTGATACTCTTTGTTAAAACTTGCACAAAAGCGCAGAAGTGAAAAACTAAGTTTGCTGCTTTGTAAGAGTTGTTGAGATTTCTGGCTGGCATGGTCCTACTAGATGGAAACTTTGTCCTATTGCTGTTTATTCTGATAAGTTATCTCCAACCATTCCAGGGTAATGTTCTTAGGAAATATACGCCATTGCTATCAGTCTCTGCACTTGTGAGACTTAAAAGCAGATAGGTCCTACTCATTCAACAACCACTCTACGGATCTTCTTTATCCCTGGCAAAATTCAGCTTTAAAGGAGGTGCCACTACTTGTGCCTGGGCTTATTTTTCAAAAGCATAAAAATAATCGAAATCCTTGTGAACCTGTTAAGCTGAGTGAGAGCCATATCCCACAAGTTTTTAAAAGAAACAAAACTCAAACCTGTTTGGTTTGATAGGATTTGGATCAGATCTATTACAGTGGAAGAAACAAGTCACTTACTCCTATTTCTGTAATAACACTAGTCAAAGGACTTGACTTCAAGTGAGTATCAGCCAATTGAGCAATAGTTATATTTTATGTGTTTTTAAACATATCATAAAAGGTCATGAAAACTTCTAGGTGGCTTGTTTATTCATTACTATTTAGTAAAGGATGAAAAATTGCACTAATGTTCATGGAATTAATGAAATGTCCACAGAGTTTAGCAGAACATTCTGTGGAAGACCAGTAGCAGAAAGACCACATTTAGGCAAAGCAGGCCACTGTAATGTGCCCTTGACCTCCCTTATGAAGCATTAATATCAATTTATCTACCTTATCACAGAAGTACAAGAAATACTGAATGGTAAGAAGGAATGATGGCAGTCCCTGGTCTGGCTTCCAGAAATGGAGTGGGAACAACTTCAGAGAGGCTAAAAAAGAAATGGTGCACCTGAAAATTCAGAATTAAATGACTGAAATGACTTCATGGAAGATTTAAAGAAAACAAGAACTAAGAGTGATTGTAAGCATATACACAATTTAAATATATGGGGCTAGAATCTGCCCTTGGGTTATAAGGTCATGCAGGGCAGGTAAAATGGGTCATTTACATTGATGAACAGTCATTATCTTTGACTGCTGTATACTGAGAAGGCAATAAAGTGACCATGTGTCATTCAGTTTTGTGCTAACAGCTGAGAAAAATGAAAGGAGGATGGGAAAACAGACACCCCTGAAGTAGAGACAGTGACTCAACTCTGTTGCAAGTTAATTATGTAACTGTTATAAAGTTCAAAGGGCAAATCCTGCAGTCTTGCCTAAGAACAGTCAGTTTCAGCACAAGGGAGGCCAGAACTTGGCCTCCATCCTAGAGTAAGCTCAATATCTGGAACTCCCTCTTCAAATGGCTGCCCACCGATAAGGATAGATTAAGTGTCATAACAGGTCCTTGTGATAAAAACCACTCTGTGAACACCTGTGCCTGCATGGTACTCAGCAATATGTTTCAACATTGCTACTGAGGTGAGATCATTGTTGGTTGCCAGGTCACCAAAGCGTAGATGACATGGTGCTAAAAGGACCACAAACTTGAACTTCACTGACTTGATACAGCATTTTCTGGAAAAGGATATCTAACATTTGCTGAACGCAAGATCTGAAACAGTCAGTCTTTTCATTGACTTCAGTAGACTTCATCACAACCTCAAAGATCAAAAGCTACAGTCCAAAGTGGAGCATTATCATTTCTATCATAATGCCAGAATGGCTAGTGATCAAAAGTCACCAGTAGACAATTAACTACTCAGTTCGTTGTTGAAACAATTTAGCATCTTGCTTTACTTCCCAGAATATGATGCTATGTGACTGTTGCAGCAACATTTTTTTCAGGCTTTTCTGGAGGACTGAAGAACTGATTTCTTGTAATTGACTGGTTATTCTCTCATCTCTTCTTGTACTTCATTCAAGTCATTGTTGAGGTGGATATTACAAGCTTTTCTACTCCTGTCCTTGTTAAGGAGGTGGGAGAGCAATATACTAAGTATTATATGCCTTTTTAGGAAGACTGCCATTTGCCTGCCCCACTTTAGATTTAGTTACATGATTAATCACATAACTCTTTACTCAGTACAAAGCAATACAAATTGAACTTGGCCAATATGGACCATATTATTATTATTGAATCATCTTTTATTTGTTTCTATCTCATAAACTACTGCATAACTAGCCTCAGTGTGACTGTATGTACTGTGCTCCATACTGTGCACAGCTGAGCAAGACCATTATTTTTCATGATCCCTTGCTGACTCTGAACAGTACTGCACAAAACATAAAAATATATACACACATAAAGTCTCTTAAAAGGTTTAAAGAAGGCTTTGAAAAAATTCTGTTGGAGATGTGTTTTCTAGATGATTTCTCTGAGCTCAAATGGGCTATAAAGTTTCAGAAAGAAAATAAGTCAAAGGCATGAATACGACTGATATTGAATAACTTTTTGACAACTGTTACTGGTAAGATCATCTGATAGAACAGAAACAAATTAATATCTTGGNTCCAGTGGGTCTCTTCCAACCCAGTCATTCTGTGATTCTGTGATTCTGTGATTCTGTAACATTTGCTGAACACAAGATCTGAAGCAGTCAGTCTTTTCATTGACTTCAGTAGACTTCATCACAACCTCAAAGATCAAAAGCTACAGTCCAAAGTGGAGCATTATCATTTCTATCATAATGCCAGAATGGCTAGTGATCAAAAGTCACCAGTAGACAATTAACTACTCAGTTCGTTGTTGAAACAATTTAGCATCTTGCTTTACTTCCCAGAATATGATGCTATGTGACTGTTGCAGCAACATTTTTTTCAGGCTTTTCTGGAGGACTGAAGAACTGATTTCTTGTCATTAACTGGTTATTCTCTCATCTCTTCTTGTACTTCATTCAAGTCATTGTTGAGGTGGATATTACAAGCTTTTCTACTCCTGTCCTTGTTAAGGAGGTGGGAGAGCAATATACTAAGTATTATATGCCTTTTTAGGAAGACTGCCATTTGCCTGCCCCACTTTAGATTTAGTTACATGATTAATCACATAACTCTTTACTCAGTACAAAGCAATACAAATTGAACTTGGCCAATATGGACCATATTATTATTATTGAATCATCTTTTATTTGTTTCTATCTCATAAACTACTGCATAACTAGCCTCAGTGTGACTGTATGTACTGTGCTCCATACTGTGCACAGCTGAGCGAGACCATTATTTTTCATGGTCCCTTGCTGACTCTGAACAGTACTGCACAAAACATAAAAATATATACACACATAAAGTCTCTTAAAAGGTTTAAAGAAGGCTTTGAAAAAATTCTGTTGGAGATGTGTTTTCTAGATGATTTCTCTGAGCTCAAATGGGCTATAAAGTTTCAGAAAGAAAATAAGTCAAAGGCATGAATACGACTGATATTGAATAACTTTTTGACAACTGTTACTGGTAAGATCATCTGATAGAACAGAAACAAATTAATATCTTGGATAAGGCAGTGAATTATTGGATCTGGACACATATGGCCTTTTTTTTTTTTTTTTTACTATTATAAAGGCACTATTTTCAAGCATGCTCCCACAAACACTAACAGTGTCAGCATACACAGACAGAGAATCTTGAGGCATCGAAATTAAATACACCATAAAATAAACAACCTTTTTAAAAGATGGAAAGAAACCCCACCAAAGCAAATGAGCTAATTCTGAAATCAAGATGCATTAGTACCTGGACCTCTACTGCATTACTGTGCCTAAATATATATCCATCCAAACATGGTTTATGAGATAGCAGTTCTGCAATCTCACTAGAAGTAGTGAAGCAATGTTATTACAATTTTCCCTTCTCTTAACTTACACTCCATCACTTACGCGGCTGCATTGTAACCCTGGATTTTTGGAAGGCAAATTACATTTAAAGGACACCTCCCAACAGCATTAAGAAAATGTCTCTCTACGATTCATTTCACTATTTGTGTTTCACGCTTTCCCACAATATACAGATCCTTAGGTTGTAGCTTCTTGTAGCTTCTTTACTTCACTAGGGCTGAGAGTCTAGGACTTGTTCTGCATACACTGGGATACTTTTGCCAGGGGAATATGAAAGGGACTAGGAGGAGGATGTATGTCTGGTACCTTTACTTGTTCTGCTCTTAGGATAAAGGCAACTGTCTTTCTCCAATTCTCTTCAACATATAATCCTACCAAAACCCCTTACTCATTTTCACAAGAAAATAAATTTTCTGGTACAAAGACAGCTCATGCTACCACTAGAGGCAAATAATGCCCTTTGCAAAGATGCATCTGTGTGGAAATTAGGACGGGGTGAAAAGCATCAAAAGCTCAGTTTCCACTACTCTTGGTGTAGCTACCAGGTTAGGAAGTCAATCTTCTATGGAAAGGGGAAAAGTCCTGCTGTCCTCAAAGTGGGGAGCTGATTCACTTAGGAACAATTTCTCATCCCCTCTTGCTGCAAAGCACCTACAGTAATTTTATACATATACGAATACTGATGATTCACTATAGTTACTGTGAAGATATATTTTTCTCTCAGATTCAATACATCCAGATACATAGTAAAATACCTTAGCCTATAGAAGAGTGGCTCAATCTCTCTGAAAGAAGGCAAGGTTATTGCTTTACAATCCTTCCCATGCAAGGAGGCATATATGATTTTTCATAGCTCAGAAAAGAAGCAGGAAGAAACTTTTTTTGCTCAATGAGGAAGTGACCTGCCCTAGATCTGTATCATCCCATAGGGTGATGACTTCTCCCCTGCTCTGAATTCAACACTCCTGGTCAGAGTGCTAGAGATGGGAGGAGGAAAGGGGTGAATTAAAAGTCTTTCCCTGACATATGGCAGAAAGAGACTCTGTTCCTCCTGTTTACCTCCACCCCAGGCAAGGTCTGTGGATAACTTCTCTGCAGAAGGGCATAAGGGAGTATTTCAGAGCACCCGTGTGCAGTGCACACAGGTAAGAAAACCTTGCCCTAAATGTGAAAAGACAGACTACAGCAGGGAAAAATCAACAACCAAACAAAAACTTGCACAGCTTCCAGAAATATGTTATTGAGGATGCTGTTTGTCATCTGCTGTATAAGAAAGCATACATTTTGAAACAGGCTGGCAAATCCATTTCATTCACTTCTCTTTCCTATTCCACAAGTGTCATTGAAAGTAAGCAGCAAAGTCACCCTCTTCATGAATTTCTCAAACTGAAATGCTCTCCTGAGGATTGTTATCCTGCTGCTATGTGATCTAGTCTGGAAGCTTGCATGTACCAAATTAAAGAGAACTCTATGAATCAAAGCTGTGAGAGTTGGTACTGAGGTATATAACGAGCACAAGAGCATGTAAGGCCTAGTACTGCTCCCACAGAAATGAGCAGCTAGAGTCTGATACTGATTTTGCTTATCCAGCTATAAATCAACAGCAACTTCACTGAAGTACACATCAGTAAAAAATGAACAAGCAAGTCTTTCAGCCACTAAATTTTCAGCATATCATGCACTCTATTTAGTACAAAACATTGTCCCAGCTTGACTTTGTTGGGGTCATCCTTGGAGAAAATGCTGAGGAAATGTTCAAAATGTGTCTTAAGAGAGAAGTGGTTATGATACAGAGTTGGGGTGGGTAGGCAGAGCCTACTGAGCCCTCATCAACTGCCTATCTATGGAAAAAAAGAAGCAGGTGTCCTTCCCTGAGACCAAACTAAGCAAGAGTACTTCTCCCTCTGCTGCACTGCCAGACCCTCCTGAACCCAGAGCTGGAGGCAGGATTTGATGATCAGATAGCTATTAAGAGGTTCCATAAAATTTCATGTGTTTATAAGCCCTCTTCATTCAAGCTAAATAGACAGTGGAGCTGAATATCCTTTGTATGGTGAGACTTAAAACTGAAAGCATCAAGCAAAGCTATAATGTCAAAAGATTTTCAGCAGGGCTAGTTAGAATTGCAATGGCAGGGAAATTAATTAGTTGCAACAGACTAGACTGTAACAGAGAAACACTGGTTATCATGGCTTGGGATGAGGGCAGGAGGAGATGGTGTTTTTATGGCATGGTACTCATCAGGATGCCAAGGCTGAAGATATGAGAAAGAAGATTAACTATTTCTACCAGAGGAACGTATGATTTTGTGATGCTCTTTGTAAATGGGATTGCACCGAAGAACATCTTCACTACTGCAGAGAATAATTGCATCCCCACCTTGTCACCTCTTTCTCTTTTTAATGAGAATTGTCTGGCAAAGCACTATACACTGGGACACAATTCTGACCCAAAAGAATCTGTGTTTGGGTAGTGACTGAATATGAATGTGTAGCCTATAATGGGTGTTATATGGACCAATAAATGAATAATGGTGACTGTTCCAATTAATTTTCAAATCACTTAAACAATTCTTTTTTTTTTTTTACAAACTAAAAGACAGTGTGAGATACAGACCCTTGTCTTACTGCTGTGGTTATTTTGTTTTTATTTCCAATCCCAGAGCATTAGGGAGTGTATCTCTGCTAAGTATTCCTGCAGCTGTGCAAAAGCAATCTCACTGCACAATACAGTATCTGAATAATTGTCTCAGGTGGCTATTAAAGTCTACTGCTGCACCATAAAACCACGAGGACTAATCTTGCACCACAGCAGAAAATACCCAATAGCTAACCCTGCAGAGTGTTGTTCCTGCTAGCAGTGAGCTGCTGCAACGGAGTGAAGGTTCAGAAAGAAAAAGCACACAGAAATCTCTGGACCTTAAGTTGGTTCTTTTTCTTGCCAACTAAGCAAAAGTTGCTGATTGTTAAATATTGAATTGTCTGTACTCATCCCTAGCCAACTGAAGTCAATAGACTTATACTGGGAGGACTTTAACCCATTACATGTGAAATGTTTGTCTTCCCCTTTCCTTCTCTGTCTCTCCTTACAGCCTTTTATATACTGCAATAAAGGAATGCCTTTAAAGCATAATGTATGGTAATACAATTTAATTGTGGTTGGTTGGCCTGTTGGGGATACAATGTGCTCATTCCAAGTAATTTTGCTGACTCTAAACCTGGTTCAGTATAGAGAGGGGAGGTTGCTAATAAAAATATCTGTGCTGCCTGGGAAGTCACCACATACTGCAAAGGTACTGTTCAGGTAGGCCCTATAATTGCAGGTAACTGATTTTTTAAACAATGTTTGGCTCACACTGACTTCGCAGTTTGCCTCTTACATAAAAACAACTCACAAATTTAACACAGGCAAACACACTTTGGGCACTCTTTCCTCATGAAGCAGAATGTATTCATTCTGCATTCATTACACAACTTCTTCCAAGCTGTGAGTTGAGACAGTTGAATTGCTGAAGATGGGGACCTCCAGCTTTTGTTTCCTGCAGGATGACAAATGATGCCCAGAAGCTTGGGCACCTGTTTCCTCTCCCCACATCCTCTGATCTAGTACATCTGCAGAATCCTACCCAAAGTGAGAAATGCCAGTTGACAGGACAGGTGATTACAATTGATCAGTATCTTGCTTACATGCAACACTTAAGTTCTTTCTTCTTGATGGTTACTCCCCCAAAATAACCATCAGCACAGCAGTGCACCTCTCCTTGTCTGCCTTCAGCTCTCACAAGCACCTCCAAACTGCCACACAGAATCTGCTCTGTTAGCTAAACATGATTCACACCCCACCAGTGATACAGCTACAATGTGTTAAGAAACTCCAATTTTACATGACTAATAATGAGTGGCAGGACCATTTAGCCTATCGATATTCCACTGTGATATGAATCCAGTTAAGATTAACAGTGATCAATGATTCAGAACAGTACCCTCCTCAAAAAATGAGCTTGCTTCAATTCTGTGGGCCTAGCACTTTCAATCCCTTACATAAATACCTACACCTTCATAAGTATAAATATCTCATAGCATGATTTGGGGTAATTTTAGAGGTTAATTTCATAACTTTACCTATTTGCCTATAGACATACCAGGTCTGATATTTACAGATATATCCAGTAAAACTTTTGGCTGTTTACTTCTAGAAATCTCTTGATGCAAAGATACCCTGGCAACTTCTTGTTCAATACTTTTTATCATTTCTGTGTCTTTTCAGTAGCTCACTTAAACCAACAGTAAGTCTTCAGTGAGCACTTGGAATGGCACTGTAGCATGAAACCTCCCAGTTTGGTTTCCAGCTCTGTAATTTTCTTGTGTCACTAGAACAGGGCAACAGTACAACAACACGGAAAATCTATCTTTACAGGACTCTTCTATTAATAATTTAAACCTCAAGGTCTTAAAACTCATTTTGCTCTCTATACTTTGTCTTCTTTCCATTCAATCTGTTAAGTTAAACTTCATAACCCTTCAGGTTTATAATGAATAATTTTCTCTTTCTGCTACTTCTGTGTTGTTTTAAAGGATCAGATTTTGTTCTGCAAACTGTATTTGATAATGCTTAACAAATAACTCTTCTCACTGGATTAGTTTAAAAGCAACTTGCTACGGTTTCTGCAAAATCTATTTTATTGGCACATCTGAGCATTAGTATCAAATCTCTCATGACTTTTAATGATATACAATATTTTGCTTTCCTAATAAAAACAACTGTACAGATCCAATAGCATCACCAAAACTGAGATTAATGACTTTTTCCCTTTGGTACAGCATGGGACTTTAAATACTTCACCATGTATGCATTACTGCCAGCAGTATTCTGTACTGCAGTCACATTTACAGAAGCAAGACTGTTGCACAATCTATATGCAGTGAAAGAAGAATAGAGGCAAAAAATGGTACTTGATGTGCATATATAGAGAGCTACTGAAAGGGTTTGCCTATATGCCTGCTAATCCCTTTCTCAGTCATTCTTCAACTAAGACATTAAGCTGAGTAGGGCAACAGTCTACAAATATTTTTTCGTGTGCCTGAGTATTTCTTCTCGATCTCCACATCCCTGTCATGCATGCCTCTTGTAGCAAAGGTGCTAATTGATGGCAGATAGTAAGCAACTTTAGAAACTAACCTTACTCACTGTCTCTTCAAATGACCAGAAATGAGCTTTGTGGGATTTTTGAATGAAGTATTCATGACATGAAGTTGAGCAGACAATCAGCAGATACAAACATTCTTGTCCTTTTGGAGATTTCCTCCTTTCACCTTCTCTCACTCTTTGTTAGTCACCACCAATCCTGACTGGTGACTTAAATTAGATATTATTGTTTCCTTCTCATAATGACCATCTGGGATTTAAAAAAAAACCAAACAAACAAAAACCCAAACCCCTCAAATGGCACCACTGAGAACTACTGCCCTCAAAAACAGTAGTGTGAATAGAAGAGATGGATGGATGGACATAGCTCTTTTGGAATTAGAAACTCAACCAAAAGGCAGTTTATGCCAGAGCAGACTTCTCTGAGCTATAACCATCAGGACACATTCCTAACTGAAGACAGATCCTTTCTTGCTGCTTTTAAAGCAGTTCCCCAGAGAAACCAGACAGCAGTTTAAGACCTTCTGAAGCAGAAGCATGTGAATCACTGTGAAATTACATAGATGTCAACATTTGATATAGCAAAAGTGTTTTCTAACCAGAGGGTGTAGGTTTTAATGGAGTAGTGCAAAAACTGACTCTGGTCCATTATGCTGAACATTTTTTTTTAACACTCTCCTTTTGGCACTTTAACAGTATTTCAGATTATAAGTTAAAAAATAGCCTCGATCTTAACGTTATGGAGTTTTTCACCTTGTAAATCATTTGTTGATTTAATGCAGGAGGCATAACTTCTCTGTTTTACAGAGCTATTTGAAGAAACAACTAATTTATGTTAGCAAGGGGATGGTGAGTAGAAGTTTCAGGTGTGGTGAAAATGTATTGTTGGTACCTTCTTTACCACTCTTATAAATAGAGCAAGAAAAAGACAGGATGGAACAAGGCTGATCAATACGCCTCTCCCTTGCCTTCCCTGCAGTCAAAAGAGAACAATTGCACTTATCTAGCCTTCTTGTGGAGTTCTATACTTTCCTGGAGGTTAAATGAAAAACTCTTGTATTCCTACTTTTATGCTGACCCTAAATTTGAGTCCTAATTCTACTGTCTCTGGCTATATGGATAGTTCTTCAAGTCAATGGGAAAATTGTCATGAATAAGGCTTGCTCACATGAATGAGGTTTGCAAGATCAAGCCTTTCATGATCAGTATAACCCTGGGCATAGGGCTGGTAGAGCATCCCTGATTTACAGGAGTAATCCTATTAGTATCAAAGGGACAATTCACATGAGTAAGGACTGTGAGAATGGGCCCCTCAGGAGCAACTATCACCACAGTTATGTATCTAACCTCACTTAGATCACAGCAGTTTTCAAATGTTCTACAGGCACTTTATGCTGCTACTGAACTTTGAGAAGAAAATAGACCTTGAGCACAAGTTCACTTCTGCCTTACTGATTATGGCCCCAGTTTTGCACTCTGCCCTAGACTCCTCTTCCACCCACTTTTAAGTGTTTCAGGGTCTGCAAGAAATACAGTCTTCTCCTTCCTTCCTTCCTGTCCTTTTCTTTATTTTTTCTCTCTTCTTCTTTTCTTTTTTTCATCTTTTTCTTACATCCTTTTATATTTTTGGTTTAAATTTCTCTTTGCTTTGCTTTGCTTTTTTCTCATTCTCTTCTGCCTTTATTTCTCTTCCCCTTCTCTGCTTCTTTTTTCTTTACCATTTTACTTTTCTCTTTTTTCTCTATTTTTATTTGTCTTTATTCCTATTTCATTTTTCTTTCTTTTTCTTATTATTTTTCCTTTTCTTTTCCTTCTTCCTTCCATCCTCTTTTCACTTCCTTTTTGTCCTCCCATTCCCCATATTTTCTTTCCTACCCTACTCAGAATCACGGGAATTCAATGATGGTAAGAAAAAATTAATAAGGCATTGGCATCAAAATTCCAAGATTTGGAACGTATAAATTTTCCAAATTTCAGAAGTGTTTTTTAAGGTCATATAAATCAATCTAAATTTCCAGTACCTGTAAAATAAGAATATGAAATCAAAAGGTAAGCAGGTTTTTTTTGTAGAATTTCTAGCTGCATTTCTGTTTTATATCCTACCTACAACTAATGAAAATGTCCTTTCTTCTTGCTTTCTGGTATTTCCATGTCTTGTTCCGAGAAATGTGCATAAATAAACTACAAGCTTTTCTTCTACAATAATGCAAATTTAGTCTACCTCTGTTAACTTCATAGGTTTACCTGTTTTTTAAACTGGCTTTGGATGAGGATTAGAATGCTGGACAAAAGAAACGTGGTAATAGAAAACAACTATAGTTTTATTGCAATAGCACTAATTATACTACATGATTAAGATGTATTATGTATTAGATGCTACACAAAAAATTATGAAGATACTATTCATGCCTTCACATAAAAATTGAGCTGCAGAAATGCTTCACTTTTTTTTTTTTCTTTTAAATCCATTCTCTGGGATGGATTCACACTCACGTGGGCTGTTTTGTTGACTTCGGTGGAAATACTATCCCACCTTAAGAGTTTGTACCCTACCATACCTGCACTCCAGTTATATGAGTCATCCCACCACGTTTCTGTGATGGCAACGACATCATAGCCTCCTTGCCCTACAACAGCTTCCAGCTCTTCCTTCTTATTCCCTATGCTGTGTGCATTGGTGTAAATGCACTTCAGCTGAGCTGCCAAGCCTTCAGCCCTCTTAGAGGGAACAGAGTTCATTCCCAATTGCCTGGTAACTGGAGCAGCTAGTGCCAGAGTGCCCCTCTCCTCACACCAGGCTCTGAGCCAGGCATTAATTGAATTCTTCTTCCTGACTTCCTGCTCCTCTGTATTTAGCTTCAGGATGGAGCAGAATACTATTTGAGCCCAAGAACCCTCCATCATTTTCCCAATGGCCCTGAAATCTTTTTTGATGGCTTTGGTCTTTCTGTTTACTAAATAATCATTACCAGTTTTGACTACTTTCAGAGGATAGTAGTCTGTCTCGTGGACCAGGGAAGGAAGTTTTCTAGCTACCTCCTTCACTGATGACCCTGGTAAGCAGCAGACCTCCCTGTGGAGCAGATCCTGTCTGCAAATGGGTCCCTCCGTACCTTTTAGGAGGAAGTCCCCTACAACAATCACCCTCCTCTTCTTCTTAATGGAGGATGTTTTTATCTTTTTCTGAGGATGGTGCAGCCTAGGGAAAGATTCTAGACTGTGGGAGCCATCATCCTCATCCTCAGGATTGGATTCCACCTGCAGCACATGGTACTTGTTCACCAGGGGGATCTGGGGTTTTGCTGTCTGGGTGAGGGGAGCAGGTTTCCTTCATCTGGCAGGAACTTGCTGCCATTCCCTATCTCTTGTAACCTCAACCTTGCAGTTTGCAGGTGGATGGTGTTTGCACATACCAGCTCCACCAGCCCGCTGAGTTAGTGAAAGGACACTGCTCTACTGGTCTATCTCCCTCTCACATTCCCTGATGGTCCTTAGCCTCTTTACCTCCCCCCTTAACTCCTCCACCATACAAAGGAGTTCCTCCACTCGGGTGCAGCTTTCACAAGTGGAGCCAGTAACAGAGGGATCAGCTGGTGCACAGCCCCTCCCCCTGTGGAGGAGGATTAGGCTCATGATCCCCTGAGGAACCTGAACATGCTTAAGTCTTTGGGACGTGACAAGATGCATCCCAGAGTCCGTACAGAACTGTCTTATTTGGTGGCTAAGCCACTCCCTAGAGTATCTGAAAAGTCAAGGCAGTCAGGAGAAGACCCTTGTGACTGGAAGTAGGGTAATATTCTGCCCACTGTTTTTGCGTTGATCATAAACCACTGTTTCCTGATTTCTTCTTAACTCTGAAGAGTCTCACATTTTTAGGGTATAAGAAGTACATATAAAAATACACAAGTGTGCCTACAAGAAAAGAGAGCCACTGAGAATGCAGCTGTTTTCAGCAGCATCTTCTGAAGCAAGAAGGGAGGTGGTCCAGGGCATGGGAAAGAAGGCAGGCAGGAAGGGATGTTGAGAACACCAAGAGAGAAAATCAGGAGGTGCTAACTGTCTAAGCATAAGTGTAAACAATGCCCAGGTAAATCTGAGGGGAAATTCATCTATGTTACAGAGGGGAGATGGAGAAAAGGGGTAACATGCCCATACAAAGTGTTGTCCAAACACACAGAGACACAGGATTTTTTCAAACCAACCAACCAACCAACCAACCAACCAACCAACCAACCAACCAACCAACCAACCAACCNTTCTCTGGCAAGCGCTCCACATGGGTGCAGGACGGTGTTGCTGGTGTCTTCCCCACAGTGCCCACCTGTGATGGAACAGCACCCCAACGGAGAGTCTCAGGGGCACAAGCAGGCAGTTGATGATTGTTGAGCTTGTGGGTGCCGAGGGCTTTGTAGACGCTGGCTGGTGCCGTGCCTGGAAGAATTGCAGTCAGAAAGTTGTCCTTGGGAAGGGATTGGCCAATGCAGTGGAGGTACCCACCTTATCCAGAGACAGAACTGGGTTGTCTTATCAGAAATCATCCTCCTCCTCCTCTCCTTCCTCTCCCTCCTCCTCCACACCACCTGAAGTTCCTTTTAGGCTGTCACTGTTGTAGTCAGCACTGTGCTGCCTGCGCAGACAGTAAATCCCAAAGAGCACCAAGAGGGTCTCAGCAGATATGCAGAACCACTAGCTGTGGCAGGCAGCAATAAGCATGTCTTGCTGGACAGGCTCATGTGGCTCCTGGATCAGCATCGCCATCTCCTCCATCAGCCGAGCCAACTTCCTGCTCTGCTCCTCTTGCTGCTTCAGGATGTCCTCCATGGCCACATCGCTCAAGTCTTCCACATTCAGCGTGTACTGCACAAGGCTCAGGATGGCCAGGATGCGGGTGATGCCCACAGCCATGGCTTGGAGGAGAAGGGAGAGAAGGAGCTCAGAGGGGCTGGGAGGGACAGGAGGTGCAGGGGCCCATGGCTTGGTTGCAGAGGGGTCAAGGGAGCTCAACGGCAGTAAGGAGAAGGTTTATGAGTGCTGTGAGAATGTGTACATGTCCCTGCATCCTCCCGGTCTACTTTGCACCCAGCCCTGAGGACGGCACCTGCCTTGCCCACAGTGCTCCCCACAGTGGCTGCATCCTCACCCTGACCTTTGACCCCCCACCAGCCACTGGTGCTTTGCCCTCAGCTCTTGTCAGTCCAGCCTTCCCTGTACCTGCCCTACTCACCGCCGGCATGAGGCGTACTGCAGTGGTGGTGCTGCCAGCTGCCACTCCAGGAGAGACCCTTTTGTGGTGTGATCTCGGTGCTGTCACGTGCACCAGAGCCCCATAGCGACAGCATGCACAACCACCCACAGCCATTGTCCCTGGCAATGTGCAAAGCACAATCCCCCTGGTTGGAACTAGATGATCGTGAAGGTCCCTTCTGACCCAAACCATTCTATGATTCCATGACCCTGAGGCCTCCCCAGAAATAGCAGCAATGGCAGCTCAGCGCCATCCTTAACTTGAACAGGGAGCTCAACAGAGGCTGATCCTGAGCTCATGCCCTTGGAGTCCTCCATAGCACCAGCAGCAACAGCAGCAAGGAGCCTTTGTGTAGAAGTTATTTCTTGTGCCCTAATACACGTGGCTCTGTCTGGGTGGCAGCA
>WAAB01001711.1:5960-39686 GCA_013389865.1 Piaya cayana
ATGCTGCCCAGGGAGGTGGTTGATTCGCCTTCCCTGGAGGTGTTTAAGTTACGGGTGGACGGGGTCCTGAGGGACATGGTTTAGTGTTTGATAGGAATGGTTGGACTCGATGATCCAGTGGGTCTCTTCCAACCCGGTCATTCTGTGATTCTGTGATTCTGTGATAAACCAATTTTTTTTTTTTTAACATAGAGTTTTGGGGTGTTTTGGTTTTTCTTATAAGGTCCCTTATTTATTGTTTAGCCACTAAAAACAATTCCTTGTGACTTCTTGCTCTTGAAGTCACTTACACCAAGACTTCTGTCAAGACGGACTACAAGTAAAGGTTTATTGGCTACACCTAACAGCATAAGAACACGGAAACTGTAATGCATTCCACGAAGAAGAAAGATGCTATTACTGTATAACTTGTTAAAACCAAAATTTGTATAAGCTAAAATAAATTAAATCTTAAGCTGAAGGCCATTAGTAACCAAAACGTTTAGGGGAAGAGGTATGAGGAACTGTATGGAATTAAATCTTCCAAAGCTGGTAAATAAACACTAGCCAAGACCAGGTACTTAAGCACACTGCAATTAAGAGGGGGAAAAATATGTAACTGTATTTAGGTATTTGTATATATAGCTTTAAAATGAAGATGTATTTATTTGATGTTCCAAGATAAATAATCCTGAATTCCTAAGCATAAACAGGGAGCCTCTGTACCTGATAGTGCTTAGCTGCAGCTTTTAGTCCTTCATCGTTATCTAGATTCTGTTCTGCAGCAATCTGGCTTGCCAATGCTCCACAGTTGAACAAAACACAGGTCTTCTCATATCCCAAACTTGCCAGAGCTGCAATGAAGACAGTTACCCATACTGTTAAGAAAATAAACTTCAGTACTCTAGCATCCTACAGGTGAGGCCCGCACTGCTAACAGCTGTACTAAAAGATATGAACAGTTTCAAGTCCAAAAAAAAAACCATATTGAACTTTTGAAGTCAAAGTCACCTCCATCTTCAAGGCTTTACATAGTTTAATTTAGTACTTCCACAGAAAGTTTTGACACAAGGAACCAGAGTGACATAAAACACAAAGCAGCAGTATGAAAGTCTACACAATACACGATATAATTTCAAAGTCTTTCTAACTAGAGTTTTTTGGCTCCTGAAGATACAAAAAAGCATGCATTACTGATGGACAGCCTGAAGTATTAACCTCCATGCATTAACCACTTCGCAATAACTGCCCAATTACACATGCCTAGAGCATCTCAAATGCAAGATTAAGTAACCTTCTCTCACTTAAGACCAAAGATTTTTGTGTTCCATCATACTATCTATTGAAATGCAGGGTATTTTTCCACTTCCCAAAGCTGTTGTTTCAGACTGAAAATACTGATGAATACCTTGTTTACACATGTACTGAAACAGCTAGATATTTACTCAATACAAACTTGAGCTCACTACACAGCAGCGTAGCCTCTCCAGACCCAGCTCCTGTAGTATTTCGTTGTCCCATAGGATGGAGCCCACACTTCTAGAAACATGAATAATACCTGAACAGGAACCATTTTTGAATCTATTAACTGCTTTCAAAAGGTTGCTGGCAATACGGAAGCACTAGAAAATTCAAAGACTGTAGATATTAGTTTCCTACTAATGTTAAAAAAAGGTACCGAAACACTCCTCTTGGAGAATACATAAAACTCAACTACTGAACTTTCAATTTTACAAAACCAGATGCAACATTTAAGTCATCCTTAAAACATCAAGGTACTAAAGAGGCACATATGTTGCATTTCACTAACATCCAGCATCCTTATGCAGCTACATATTTATCTAGCACACCTCCAATTTTCTATCTTGTTACTCCCTGACCTGCACTAAGTTTTCAGATAAGCAACTACAAATCTGACATATCATCTTCCCCCCATTTTGTTTCCTTGAGAGAAAATCAAGTTACTCAGTCACTGTATTTCATCAAAATAAGACATTTATCTAGATCATTCTCTTCTGTAGTTTACTTCCTAGATTATTTCTAAAAATAATTTTGAACAACTTAGACATCATTCAGAAGACTAAAACAAACACAAGAAAGTAAAGAAAATATGGCTTTAAAGGTTCAGAAGAGCAAAACTGTTTTATAGGCAAAATTACTTTATACTCTGGACTGTATCTCAAATGTGATTTACTACAGTGAGAACAGCTGTTAAGCAATATAGATTTTCCTTAGACTCATCTGCTTATAGCTCTACCTATTAACTTAAGCCAAAATAGTTCAGCTCACATGCCATGACATGCACTGGGTCACTTTTCAAGCACCCACAGTATCTGTCAGCTACTCCTGTAATGCAGACTTGGGATTAAGGGGAATACTGAAAGAAAACAGTTTGTCCACACAGCAAGAGCCAGAACTCTCAAGTCACACTCCCCACATCTTGGTCCCATGGAAGTCAGAGGAATTTTACACTGAATTTCCATCCGGAGACAGGATTGCCTCCTCTTAGAAGACAACAGAAATTTCGCTACCTCAGTAACTGAGAACTTGGCTTTACACTGAGAACCCCCACTGCTAATTCTGGTTTGATATAAAGTGATACATACACGCTATACTTAATCTGGAAAGCAGCATCTGAATACTCTCCAATACAGCATTGTAAAGTTATATTCTTAAAAGACTCTGTTCATTAATTTCTTTCCAGTAAAATCTGCTTTGAAGTTTCAAAATAAAATCTATTCTATTGTTTGTTAACTCATCATTACTCATATGTCACTTAAGAACTTCTCTGATATTTCACATGGACTGTTGCATAAATTTCTAGCCATCTGCCTCACATTATTTAGACTCACATATAATTAACCTGCAAACAAGTAAGCTTTCTCTAGATGCTGTAACATTACATTTGTTCAAATTCTCAGGGTAATCATAATTATGATTACAGATTTTTTTTCTCATGATTATTATAAATGCTGGGCAATTCACTAACTGTTTAAGGCACAGGCAAATATTTCAAACTTCACTATGAAACAGGTTCAAAAATCATGAAATGCAACCCCCAAAGGCAACAGAACCAACCCAAGTTTTGAGTAAAAAAAACACAGCACCTTCAGAAAAACATCCAATTATGTGGAATGACTTCTTAGAACAATTAGAAAATATAGCAAGGAAAGGTTTGCACCACCTACTTACACACAGGAACACAGTGTATTACTACGCATACAGTTCACACAAGCACAATACACTAACATATATATTCAGAATACAGAAACCAGCAAAGACTTTCAGGAGATGCTAACAGAGTACTATATAAAGGACACAAAAACTTAAAAAAAAAAAAAGAACAAGTACTCTTAACATTTTTTCAGGCTCCTCCCAGAAAAAGTCTGAGCAGCACACAACACAACTATTATCACAGTGCACACCTATTTGTGCCCCTGGAAAATTAATATTAAAATCTCAACTTTACAGCAACCCTTTGCACAGTGCTCACTTACTCATTACCAATGCTGATGTACTTCATCTGTTACCAGTATAGTTGAACTCATTTGAAAGCTATGTCGAGAATACTGGAAAAACTACTAACAATTCAAATATATTAAAATAGTCTCAAAACTTAATACCATCAATACTTGCACCTCAGTACACTCACCCAATTTGGCAGATCCTCCAAAAAGTGATCCTTTATCAAAAGCATCTTTCCATGTAAATGTTACACAGATCTGAAAGTTGTGAAATAGAAAGATTTTTATCTCAAAAAAACCCCTTAAATTTTTCAGAAAATACTGCAAATACACATTTACCCTTTCATATTCTAATTCAGAGAACATTTAATTCACTTCTAACATTACAAACATTCTGGAAGTTTTAGGAAATCGTTAAGAGTTATTTAAAAAACCTTTTATTCTGCCTCTTTACTTCCTGTTAGTTTGCTCAAAACATTTCAGGCAGACAAGACAAATGCTGAAACTAATCTTTCATGTCTTCTTATATTCTAAGTAACAGAGAAGTTTATTTCCAAATCAAGCTATTTCTCTCCAAAAAAGTCTCGACAGTCTGGTAGAGTCGCAGTTAAAGGAAACCACACAACCAGGCATTTTGCACTGTCTCAAATTACTAGCATATTTGAAAATGGTTTGTAACATCACAATTCACTCAGTTTTATGAGTGAATTGAATAGCAGCATTATCAGGAAATGCATTCAGAAAAGCAAATGCAGGTTATAATGGGGGAGCTGTATTATGTTTCCAGCATATATTTGCATTGTCCATTAAATACCTCATAGAATCTGCTAAGAAGTTCCACAATTTGATTCCTTATTCAGCTGATCAAATTAATCGAAGATGGCAAAATTCCTCATTTTAAAGTGGTTGTGGAGAATAACTTAAAAAAGAGCACAGGACTGTTTGATAATGAATTTTTCCTCTAGTAGCAATGCTAGTTCAGGAAGTTCTGGTCCCCAGCTGTTTGTGGCTGCTTAGGCTGACAACTACTTCCCCTTCATGGAACAGTTTACAACTTGCCTCTAAAGTTTTCCAGTTTTCCATGTCTCAGGATTTGCAGATCACCATATCAAACATTTGCACACTAAAAACCAAAGTATAGTTCTTAGCTACAAGTGAACGCAGCTACATGCAAAATTTAAATCAGTTTGAATGGCATTAAAGCTATTCCCTTACTTGTCATCTCTAAGTCTGAAAGAAACCTTTTCTTTTAAAGATATGATTTGATCAGGAAAGAAATGGAGAATCTGTACTACCAAAACACAGAAGCCTAAATATCTATTCCAGTCTCCACCTGAGGAATACCTCAACTGGCAGGAGTTAAGCTGAATTTCTCCTTATAGATAGGATTCTAAAGAAATATTGTAGAAAAAAAAAAAAAAGCTTAATGAAGAACACATCTCCACATGAATTATATAATTTTATTATATTCCTGAAGAGGCAGGAGTAAAGTGGTAATGTCTTAAGTGGGCTTATTCTATTAGTGTTGTGAATGAAACAGCTACTTCAAAAACCAGAGATCATATTCTATCCCTTTCTAAAGGTTTTCCCATAAAAATCATGTTTTAAAAAGTTTTTACAACATAGTATGAAATAACATAGCATAAAATAGACTTCATAGGAAAAAAAGGGTTGAAGAAGAATCAGCACAGCTTTCTGACCTAGACTGCAGTGACCACTAGGCAAAGCCAAAACATTTCTGCATCCATAAAACAAAGGTAGTTATGGCCACTAGAAATAAAGCTTCAGTATAGATTATATGTAACAAACAACCAGAAAACAGATATTAGTAAAACAAGGCTGCAGGACATGAAATGCCTTACTCCAGAGAACAGTTTAGTGGATTAAGTACCCACCTGAAAGTCATACATCATTAGTGCCATGATTCAGTTTAATGGTTTGGTAAGTCTTCTTACCTGATTTTCAGAGAACGGAAACTTTGGTTCAATTGAACACAGCTGATCATAGTATCTACAAAAAAAAAAAGAAGAAGAAGAAAAATCAAATTTTAGAAGTTTTTTTCTTATACTGGCACATAAAGGGCACAAAAATTCCACACACAAGTTGTGAAGCTCACTTGGAACTATGCAGGATTTGCAGGACAGAAATTCTGCCCAAAAGATTTTTTTTTTTTCAGTAGAGGAGCAAGTTCAATAGGAGATAGTCTTCCACAGATAATGTGGAAGCGCCATCTCAGAAATAGAAGAGTAGCACAGACAAAGCTGACCCATGCCATTTTCTGACACCTGATTAGAAAACAAAGGACATCCCACGTACATGCAGGAAGATGAAAAACATATTAGACATCAATTCATGCTGCAAAAGTAAATCAGGAACAGCATTTAACAAAATATTAACAAGCTGCATTGCACTCTCTTGATCTGAATATTGTATCTCATTATTTCATACCATTTCTGACTCATCTGTTTAAACTTCAGTGTCTTTTGAAATATTACAGATACCATTAGTTGTAAGCTTAGTTTTCATTAGCTTATACTGTAGTAGCCACAGTGAGTTAAACCCAGAAGCTTCTCTGCAGCAATATTTTGTCTAGTCATAGTGAAGGATGTTTAAGAAAGAACGCCAGAAAGATAACACAGCAAGTATAGCACAGTCCCTCACACAATCTATCCAGACAACAGCTAGCAATTCAAAGTTTTCCTGAGTTGTACCCTACACCTCCACTACTTGTTAAACATGACAGGCTGGATGCAGAAGAACAAAACTGCAGAGAACACAAAACATGTGAAGCCTGTTTCCTGTTGCCATACGAGAATGCACCCAATATTACACTAGTCAAATTCTTTTTTAAACAATTTATATTCCTAATATACAAAACATCTTATAGTAATGAGTTTTACAGCCCGAAACAGGGTTAACATTCTTCCCATTTCCTCACATTATATTATTGAATATTAATTACTAACGATCTAGACATGAAGCAGACTTATAAGGCCTACAATCTGCAAGCAATAAATGTTTTAAAATTCAAGAAGTGTTTTTAAGTCATACACAACAATATTAGTGTCAGCATATTCTTCAGTGAATTACAATTGCCAATATATATAATAGTACAGGTTTCTGGCTTCAACAGAGCCACTGCAATTTAAGACACAACATACTAAAGGATATCAGAAGCTACAATAATCTACAACAGTAAACCAGCAGGACATCCACTAATAACTGAGTTGAAGCAAATTGCTCCTAAGGTTAAAAAAAACAAAAGTCTGTAGATGTCTGCTGTGACAGCAATTAAATCAAGATTGTTACTTTTAACAACTTACCACATATGCAAAAAGTATAGTTAGGAAAAAAAGCCAACACAAACCAAATGTTAACGTCGATTTTAAAATCAATGACAGTTTTTCTCACTGTGCACAAATCTATGAATCTGTATTCTACCTTGCCACACTTCTGCATTAAGGGTGGTAGTACAAGAGCAGCCATTATGAAATCAGATTTCAAATATACCTCCTCTAAGAGACTTAACTTTATAAAAGGTGTTTTCAGAATGAACTAAAATATTGGCAATAAGCGAGTTTGATAATTCTAAACTATGTGACAGCATAGTAATTAGTATCTTTCAACATTTATGAAGCTAACACATGCAATGTACTGGCTTAAAAAATTTGAAATGAAGCAGTAAATATAACGTAGTTAAAAAAAAATTTAAGTGACCGTACATCCAAGGTTTTATCTACAAAAATCATATAGATTGGCATCTCTTTTGTAGTTGAAGATATTCAGCTTTGCATGTTGATGCTCTTTTGTCAATTTAAGTTCGGTCTGAGTTATCACATCATCACATATTTCCTCCCCGCTCCCCACCCCCGCACCCCATTTCCTATCNATTTCCTAACCTAAGAGTTTTCACTGACACAGATTAACACAAGCAGTACAAAACTTACTTCAATAGTAGCACTGAAGATCACTTCAGCTAATATGTTTAAATGTACTTATTCACTGCCTTTGTCTGGTCTCAACGCTATAATTTTCACATAGTATCACAAAGAAAACAAGACTTCCCCTGCTGTCTACTCCTGTCTCAATTTAATTTGTTAACCAAAAGCCACCAATAAGGCTGAGTGGTCTTCCGACATTCCACGATTACCATGTCCTCATCTGCCATGAGGAGAGCCAAGACGCAAAGCTGGTTAAATAGCCTTGTGAAGTCTGGCATCTGCTGTTTGCTAACAGACTATTCTTTGTCTGTCAACAGATCCACAAAGGGAAAAAAAAAATAAAAATGAGGTGTATCTTCCTCCCAAATAGGCACATTGCTGCATTTAATATCAATGAATACCAGCAACATAGGTCTTTTTGTCTAGTTCATTTTAAACTAGTTCAGAATGCATGTTACTATTCTCTTTACTATTTTAAGTATGTGGTGTCATTTCCTTTTATTAAAGAACTTGAAGTCCTACTCAAGATTCAATAACTTTTTAAAACTCTGCAGACTAAAAAAAAAAAAACATGTAAAATCATTTTGGTTTATTTAGCAATAGCTAAATATATATAACAGTACACATAAACCAAATGCATATAAATAGATTGGTAAACGAAGATGTTAATCACAGAACAGAATAAAACTAACAATACAAAGACAGAAAATAAATATCAAAGATCACATCTGATGCACAAATTAGTTACACACTGAAGGATGAGGGTAAACAAAGCCATTGTTTAAAACAAAATTTACAATAATTTAACTATGACATGAAGAACATGAGTTGCCATGCAACACAGATGAGCATTTTGTGTTTGGCTGTGCCACGGCAACATATTACAAAAAACCAGGCAAACTTATCAGCTGCAGCAATGAAAGGGAGGGCAAATGTCAGCAACAAAGATATAGCTCTCAAAGTACACGAAAACAGGCACTAATCAATCCTAAGTGGTAGTAAAAGTAAGTTGCAGCAGTCAAATGAGCTGGAAGTCCAATCTTAAATTAGAATTTAATTAAAATATATGTATTGCATTAAGAACCTCAAATCTTGTTCCTCCTTCAAATAATCATAATGAAAAATCTCCTTCAAAAGAACATCAAAGAGACCATGATCTGCCTTCAGTCTTGTAGATAAGAACTGTAGTCCTAAATTCACAACTGGAAACCAGAACTGCAACTTCCAGCTCTCAGAGAATTTCACCATTCAAAATAAAATCATGTGCACACACCTCCCCCCTCCTATGTTTTTTCCCCTCTTTTTTTTAAAAGGATTGCAAGAGTGGTTGACAAAATGAAACCAATTAAACTGGCACCACCAACCCATCCCTTCAGAAAACAGAAATGAAGTCAGGGCTACCTTTAGTATTAAGAGAGAAAGCAAAGAACACATATATAATTATACTCAAAAGAATTTAAATAAATAAGCCAACCAAACCACTAAATCAAATTTGCTATGACAGAATTTAAGGGGAAACATCTGTACCAAGCTCACCTACATCACTTTTAGCGCACTCAGATACTCAGAAAACAAAGAAAGCTTGGAAGCAGGCTTTCCCAGTTACACTGCCCCTTTTCACTGGCTACCTCAAATACTTTTTAAAAAGCACTTGTGTTCATCAGTCGAAGAGCAGTACAGCCCACACTTTCCAACCTTTACTGGTCCGTGTTTGCCTAGGAAATGAGGCTGCAACCAAAGTTCACTTCTATAGAAGAAAAACTTCTGTAGTAGGTACTCAGCAAAACAAGGCTTCTAAAGATTACAAAATCAAGGGCAAATCCCTAGCAGATTAAACCCTCGCTTCTTAACAGTTAAATGGTCCAACAGTGCCCTACTAGGTATTATGGTCTATAAAAAAATCACAGAGAAGTAAATGTATGCAAAGGGAACCTTACGTTATAATTAGCTCTTCCAACCCTACTTCACTAATAAACTAGTTTTAAACTCCACCTTCAACAAACATCTCACTAAAGCTGTTATTTGTAACATAAGACTCAGTGCAAATCTTAAATAACAATGGGAAAATACTGGAAAGTTGGAGAGGTGGGGAATTTTCAAAGAAACAGAAGATACTGGGACGCTTGTGCTCTTTCAATCATAGGCTCAGCTAGAGACTTCTGAGTGTGCAGACAGCCTAACTTTTAAAAGTAACTGTGTCTTACAGAGTATTAACAGAATATATGTCACAATACCCTTACAGAATAAGAACAAACTTATTTTCCAGCAACTCTAAGGAATATAAACAGTCAGACAGGGACAAACCACTCATAACTTGTTAGAGACAAGGGAAAATACACACCTGATGGTTTTCACTTCTCTAACTTACAGTTAATTCAGCCCTTCTTCTTGTCTCACTTACACTATAATGGGAAAAAAAATATTCCCAAACAATGCAATTTATAAAGAGATGCCTTACCACAGCTCCTTTGTGGCAGGGATATCATTTTGTGTGGCACATAAAGTAGCATCCATGCAGAGCCACATGAAGCACCCCCGACTACTGCAACAGCACCAGGGCCAGATGAAGTCATCTGCTGATCGCCAATCAACAGCAGAGAGAACACATCACTGCACATAGAATTAACTCAAATGGAAAACTGGTATTGCAAGTGCTTTTGCTATTCAAAGAGAAAGCTTGAGGTGAAGTTGCATGTTATGACTTGAATTAATTTCACAACTCACTGGCACCAAAAGAGTGGTGCTTAGGCCCTTAGCTTTCAGCAACGCCGCTTTTATCCTCTTTTGCATGAGCTCTTGCGTTCATCTGACTTTCCACTGAACTCAAGTTGCCCACCTGTCAGAAAGTCATGTACACCTTCTGCCTTCCAGAAATGGCAAAAGAGAAGAACCAGAACTGAAAAAAGGGGCTTATTCCTTTTGGTAGTTCAGAGCTGTTAGGACAGGGTGAAGTCATATGATGGGGCTGGGTCAAATAGGGATTTCAGCTAGAAACCAATCACAAACTGGACTGGCACCATCAGAAAATGAAGTTTGATTCCAGCATTGGAGGGAATATGCCTTTCAATTTGGCTAGCAGAGTCTCTTTTCCAGTTCACAGATGATTATTTCCCTGACCTTCAAAAGGCATACACAGTAGTACTTTCAAAAACATACACAGTAACAAACAGGAAACCAGAGAGATACTGTAAAACATGACTAGTACAGTCATAACTTTTGTAGCCTAAACATCCAGAGAAGGGCTGATAAACTCAAAACCAATTAGTAACTCCTAAAAATCTTGCCTTCTTTTTCAAGTCACTTGTTTCTTTTCCATTCCTCTTCATTTTTTTAAGTTTATAAATAAGAAATTCTAGTGAACATTAAATGTGTTTCTTTTTATGACCTTAGACAAATGTGCCACATCTGTCTTTCTCCCTATACTAGAAAATCTATCTTTTTACTTTCTTCAGAAAAACACAAAAATGTAGTTGCTCCCACTACATAAAAACTCACATTCTGGTACAGTAAATCTTCGATCCCAGCACTGCTAATATAAGTGTGTACTTAGTATTAATCTAGTAAGTGAATCACAGTGACCTCGGTAAGTAGATGAGCTACAAATAAATGGTCTCAAAGTATTTCCTACATAGAGAAACCGAACAACAGGATTACCCCAGTAAGTCAATACTCCAGTCCATTAATGTTCTTTAAAGACTTGAAAAAGCAACTGCTTTTGTAGACAATACAGCAGTTAGTCCCAAAACAGGCTTTATGTAGTTTACAGGGTCACAGGCACAGAGGAGTCTTTTGCTTGTCTAACCTATAATGATTCCATCACAACAGAGATACCAGTGAACTTCCTGATGCCAAACAAATTAAATGGCCTCAAATTGCACTAGGGGTGGTTCAGATTAGACATTAGGAAAAATCTCTTCACTGAAAGGGTCATCGGGCACCGGAAGAGGTTGCCCAAGGAGGTGACTGAGTCACCACCCCTGGAGATGTTTAAAAGAGGGTAGAAGGGGGCTCAGGGATGCAGTTTAGAAGTGGACGGGTACCGCTGGACTAAAAGGTCTTTTCCAATGAAATGATTTTATGTTTCAAAACAAGTGCGTTAAGGAATAAAAAAACAGGAAGTGACTTTGCATATACATTAAAAAGCTGTTAAACACAGACAACAGAAAGTCAACGTGACTTAAATAAATAAATAAAACTAGAGAGAAAGCTGTCAGGTCTAACAGCAAAATGTAGCACCGGATCAAAAGCTGCTCTTTTCCAAGAAGTGAAACATTCTGCAAATTCTGCCTAGACCAAATCCCGCAAACACCCAGCGAGGGAAGCTAATCGGGAGGAGCCTCGCTCGCAGTCTCATCCTATGAGGTGGAGAAACACCAGGATGCTGCCGGCCGAGCAGCCCAGCGCACGGCCCCGGGCAACCGGAGCCGCCCCGACCGCCTCCTCCGGGAGGAGCGATCACCCCTCCCTGCGGCCGCCGCAAGTTTCAGTCCAGCCCAGGGAAAGGGGGGGATCAGTCCAGCCCAGCCTGGGGGGAAAAGAGGACTCAGTCCTGCCCAGCTTGGGGAGAAAAGGGGCTCAGTCAGACCCCAGTTACTTGGGGGGGGCTCAGTCCGACCCCAGTGATTTGGGGGGAGGGGGACTCAGTCCGACCCCAGTGATTTGGCGGGCGGGGCTCAGTCCGATCCCAATGATTTGGGGGGGGTGTCTCATGCCGATGCCGGTGAATGGAGGGGGGGCAGGACCCCAGTACCTGAGCAGGGTCTCCAGAGCGCTCTCGTGCTTGTCGAGGGGGCGGCCGAGCGCGCTCTTGCGGAGCTTGCTGAGCTCCTCGGCGGCGCGGCAGTGCTCGGCCTGGGCGTCGCTGCCCGGGTAGCTCTGCTGAATGAACTTGCACAGCGGCTTGGCCAGGTCCACCTCCGAGGCCTTCTTCAGCTGCACCGAGATGAAGTTCGTCATGATGGCAGCTGCGGCCGCTGCTGCGCGGGAAGGAGTGGTCGGGCGGCGGCAGCAGCTGCCGCCACCGCTGTCCCTGTCGTTGTCGCTTTGGGTGGCCCCGCGCGTCCCGGAGCGGAGCCCACACAGACACACGCCCAGTCGCTTCCGGGTCCCGGCGCGCACCGCCCTGCCCCCTGGCGCTTCCGGGTCCTGGGCGCATGCGCGCGTCGGTCTCGCGCGCCGGGAGACACCCCCCACCCGGCGCTTCCGGGTTCGGGGTTGGGGGAGAAGCGCATGCGCATGTCTGTCCCGGGCGCTTGGGGAATCACCACTCGCGTCCGCCGTAGCTTTCCGAGCTGGGGCTGGATAAATAAAGCGTTCTCCTTTCTCTCCTCCCGGTATCGGGTGTTTACAAAGCGGGGAGCGGGACAGGCAGGGGGATGCATGCATGGATGCATGCATGGATGCTTGCATGGATGCTTGCTTGCTTGCTGCCTGGAGGAGAAGGACCTGGGAGTGTTGGTTGACAGCGAGTGAACGTGAGCCAGCAGTGTGCCCAGGTGGCCAAGAAGGCCAGTGGCATCTTGGCTTGGATCAGAAACGGTGTGACCAGTAGGTCCAGGGAGGTTATTCTCCCTCTGTACTCAGCACTGCTGAGACCGCACCTCAAGTACTGTGTTCAGTTCTGGGCCCCTCACCACAAGAAGGATGTTGAGGTTCTGGAGCGAGTCCAGAGAAGAGCAACGAAGCTGGTGAGGGTGCTGGAGAACAAGGATTATGAGGAGCAGCTGAGGTAACTGGATTTTTTTAACGGGCAGAAAAGGAGGCTGAGGGGAGCACCTTATTGCTCTCTACAACTACCTGAAAGGAGGTTGTGGAGAAATGGATGTTGGGCTCTTCTCCCAAGTTACAAATGATAGGATGAGAGGTAATGGTTTCAAGTTGCGCCAAGGGAGGTTCAGGTTAGGCATTGATGCTGTGAAAAAGCCAAATGCAGTAACCAATACCAATTTGATTATTAAGCAGGTATTGCTTTAATACATAATACGACGTCAGACACACAGGGAATCATTTCACCTAATGTGTGTCCATTGAGGCTGCTTACAGGACTTTTACACTGGTTAAACATATATTCATATAGATTCTGAGAAACACTGGTTCCATAATCTGGGAAATACTGGTTAAACATACATATAACTCATTATCATATCTTATCACCCAGTCATCCTCAGAACCTCTGATGCTCTTTTTCTGGATAATCTCCATCCTCATTGTGTCCTTTTGGTGAGCTCAGGTCTGTCCTTTGTTCCTTCTGGGGGACTGGCCTTGTTTCAACTGGTAAACAAGCTTAATTCCTATTACAGTCACATTCTTTCTAACTGCAAGCTGGCCAGGATTCGATTCTTGTTATTCTTAATGATTTATTCCCTCCTTCAGCGTCAGGAAAAAAATTCTTCACAGAAAGGGTTCACAAGCACTGGCATAGGCTGCCCAGGGAGGTGGTTGAATCACCATCGCTGGAGGTGTTGAAAAGATGAGTGGATGAGGTGCTCAAGGACATGGTTTAGTAGTGGAAAGGCGTGGTGGGCTTCAGAGATCTCAGAAGGTCTTTTCCAACCTAGCAATTCTATGATTCTGTGGATGGATGGGTGGGTGCTGGAGGAGAAGAGTACCAGGAGGACCATTTGGAGCCCGGGGCAGGCAGAGAGCTCTGGGTGTCTGTGGAGGAAAAGTGAAAGACCTGGCTGTGTCGCTTAGCTGTGATAAAGGAACTTCACCTGGTAACAAAAGCTTTGGTGAAATGCCAGTGAAATGTAGTAGATACTGGAAAGTTAGGGAGATTTCATGCCTTAGATAGGAGTAAAGGGTCCCATACTAAACCCACCCTAAGAATCAATCTTTTCAATAAAGTGCAACTTATCTTCACCAGAACAAGTGTTGAAATGTCTCTGTTGGCAGCAGAAGGCACAGATTCATGTGTTGGTGTAATTACAGATCTCTCACTCACATCACACTTAATTTCTGCTGACTCAGCTTGGCATAGCTCGAACGGGCAAAACAAGTGATCTGTGAGGCTGAGTTTTCTGAGGTCTGAAAAGGGACCCATGTTCCCATTTCCCCCTTTCTTCTGTCACTTGTTCCAGACAGCCAAGATTGTGAGCCTGCTGTTTTCTTATTACATAAGCCCAGAGGTAATCATACCATAAAGAGGAGTGGTAAAAGAGCTTTTAAAATTATACTGAAGGGTTTGGTCTCATATTGTAGCAGACCATGAGTTTAGCTGTGAAGTAAAGCTGATGATCCCCTCCTACTTAAAGTGTGCTATTTTAAGTAGACATCTGATAAACATCTGAAGTGGTGGTTTAAGAGAAGGCTAGAGCCTGGGAAATCAGTCTTCGCCACTGGGAGGGGCAGCTCCTCCAGGATTAAACGTTCCTGTATACAATCCAGAAATGATGTGTTGCAACAACAGCCGGGCTCTCTTGAGCATAGGCACAGGAAGGAGGTAATGGACTTGTCCTTATTCTGCTGCTTCTAATCACCTTCGGTGGGGCTTGAGTCTGCAGAGCCTTGCTGGTCTGCTTCTTTTACAAACTTTTGCTATATTCACAGAAAGTGAATATATTATTTATATATATATATATAAAACAGGTCCTTGGTGCACTCAGGCTTCCCTGTGCTGAGTAAAACACCCAGCTCAATGTTTCATAGCTCAATCAAAACCAGATAGAGGTTGACTTAATTTTACATTTGAAAATAAATAAATAAATAAAGGATTTTTATCATATGATCATACAATGAATACAGAAAGTAAGGTATCATGCCTTATATCTAAGCACAGGAGTTCCTCATTGCTTTTTTTATCCCCCAGGTTTTGTTACCTGCATACATTTGTAAGCATTTGGTCTCAGCCTAAGTCAGCCTTGCACTGACTGCACTTTCCTGTTCCTGGGAAAATCTCCACCCTCACAGGCTTAGATTCTAAGCAGTCTTAAGATCGAATCTGCTGGGCAGTTGCCTCCCTTTGTTTCCAACATCAAGACCTTATGGGGTAGAGTTAGCCTACACACCATTACCAGATATGTGGGTGACTATATATGGAGGGTGGAAGCCATCAATACCATCCAGTGTAACAGTCATAAACACAGAAAGGGTGTGAACAGGGAAGGGCAAAAACTGCAGCTATGAGATCATACTTCTACTTTGGAGCTATGGTGACCTTTAGATGGCTGTTGCTTAACAAATGCAAGGACTGATACTTTGCATTCCTAAACAGTCCACTAACACAGCACAGAAATTTCTCTCTGTCTTAGAGCAAGTTACCAGAATTTCAAACATACAGGTGATTTGCTTCTTTTCCACAGATCTCTTAATAAATCAGTACTGTGAAGGCTTTGCTCTAATTATTACTATTATAATATTATAAGTAGTAATGACTTGTCTCCTTGTTACCTCTGACTAGTTAAGTACTACTTCCCAGTTCAGAGATGAGGAAGCTGCATAGTCAATAGTTATCAGTGCAGGGGGCATAATCTACATCTTCTGACTCAGAATCTTGTGCTCTAAACAACAGACTACTTCCTTCTTCAACAAATTTACCATGGTATCTAAGAAAACCACTTTAAAACATTTTTTCCCTAATATGTTTTAAGCAACATGCATAAACAAGTTATATGTGTATTTAAGCATTACCAAGGCCACTGATAAATTTAACTTTACTACAGAGAGATCATTAGATGTCTCCAGTTTTCCTCTTTCCTAAACAACCATCATGTATATGTAGAACACCTCAGTTTTGCAAAAATCTAACAAAGTTAGATTTGCTTTCAGCTTGCAAACTCGCTTTTCTGCATGCTTCCTGGGTTTTGTCTACAATGTTTAGACAGAAAACTTCTTATTCAACTCTGATGTTGTCTTTTACACTTGCATTCTATTCACACATTCTGTGTAGATATTTCATTGATGTAAGATCTTATTCTGCATTTGCCCTATTTTATTCTGTAGATTTTGATCACACTGCTTTATCCATAGTGGAAGAGTTGCCCTGTAGGGACAGCACTAATGGGCAAACAGATGCTATAGCAAATCAAAAATCAGTGAAAGGAAGCGATAAGGGATCTAATTGTTCATTTCATTAAATCCAATGGTCCTCTTGCCTAAAGCTTCATTTAATCACTCAGATCCAACCTCATGTTGATACTCCTAACATAATCTTTTGGTGACATAGGGTAAGACCAGATCTTTTATCACCATTGTGTTTTGGCCGTAAGTTTCAAGAGTGATTATCTTCAGTTGCCAAAATGAGAGAATGTGGATAACAAGTTGCATGTCAGAAGAAACTCTGATTGGATCCAAATAACCTATCTAGTTGTACTGCCCATTTAGAAGAAAATGTAAAATTTTCATGACCTATGAATGATATTTCTCTTTAACAGCCCATAATCAAAAGCACAAGGAAGAATTCGTATTGTTCCTTTCAGATGTGACATTCTTTTACCTTTTGTTTCAAAATTTAGAGGAACTATTGAGCTTTTTTTTCAATTTTAATTTGTATGTATCAGATTTTTATATATTGTATAGGTGAGGAGGCACCTGATCCAGAAGATACATTGATAGCAACTCGGATGGGCAGGAGCCATGCTTCGTTTTGTGCTTGTAGAGCTGCATTCACAAGAATACACAATACATTATACCATCTTCCTGTTGTTCTAATGCTGAATAAGAAAAATGCTTCAGTCTAAATTCCAGGGGTGATACAGGTCAGGATGAAGAAATGAAGGGCTGGAGAAGGGTGAAAACAGGTCTAAATCGATACTGTTGGTGTATTTGCTTAGGGTAGACACTTGTGTATAATGGTAATCACAATAAAGTTGCCTTTCAACCACAAGCTAAATAAAAATAGTGACTACATCTGATTTTAGCTTGAGGAGAGTGTGCTGGTAGAGTGTTCTAGAATAAGAAGAGCATCACATGCATAGCTGGTGGCACATGAAAGAACCTTGTAGATTAAATTAATGCCAAGAAGGAGCAGAAGTAGGAGTCAAAGAAGGCTAAAGAGAAGACAGAGGCGAAGTAATACAAACTTAGATGAGAGATGAAAGAGAGAGAGATTATGCAAGGCTGGGAAATTGTTGACCTAGGTGAATAATTTTCCCTGCTGCATTGTAGATAGACTGGAGCAGAGCAAACAGGCAACCTAGCCAGCTTTAGTGCAATATATTCCAGAAACGGTTACAAGAATATTAGCTATTAGGCCAATTAGAGTGGAGCCTAGATTTTTCCTCAAGCCTCAGTGGGCTTCATTAATGTGTCATATTACTGATCACATAATGATAGTGCCATGTTTGTTACTCAAAAGCATCACATAAACAGGAAGGAATAACTCGTCATGGTTTGTAGTAGTGGGTCTTCATAATAAGCACCAAAAGCATTGCTGAAGTACTTTCATATATCCTATTACAAACCTGTGGTAAAATTATGTCCCACTCAGAAGGATTTATAAGATTTTTTTTAATTGTTAGTATATTTACTGCCTATACTATTCGTATCACTGTTGTTTTACAAGATTTACAAAGCAGAAAATCTTCTAGAAGCCAGCAGCAACTTTTAGTTCAGTAAGAAATACCTGAGAGGCTATTAAAACATTTTTGCCAAAAGCTGAAGGTTAGGATTCAAGCAAGTTGTAAAAGTACAAACATACCAAATGCTTCTTTGCAGTGTATTGAATAAAGCTGCTTGCTATTTAGCTGCATTACCGTAGTCCTATATATGGTACATCAAGGTACAATCACATTCTTCCCCCAGATACTCACTCTCTACTTAAAAAGAGGCGATGTTTACAGAGGTAATTACCCTGATACAAAGAAAAGCGTAAATGTGTGCTTCTATAGTTATACTGATACAAGCCAGGTGACCAGTAGCCCCTCAAATAGCCACTTCTACTCTGAACAGACTGTGTTTGCAGGGATATGTTTTTACACCCCATTTCCCATCTATTGGTTATGGGGCAACTATGCATAAGAGGTGGATGTAATAGAGAGTATCATTGTCATTTAATCCCAGGCAGATTGCAAAGCTATTTACTGAACCCAGCCTTGCATACAGGTTTCTGAAAAACCCAGAAGTCATGCAGGCGTATTTGACTTAGATTTTGGCATGAAAACTCTGTAATTGGCACATTTTGGTGCAATGTGATATGCAGCTTGAAAAAAGTTCAGAGCCACCTTCTGAAAGTTTGTTGAAAGAATGAAAAGGTTTGTCCTACCCTTGTTCAGTGTTGAACCATTGATGTTACTTAGTAAATCATTAATTCTACTTTACATATATAAATTATTGAGTTTAAAATAATTTTTGCCCTTGGGAATGGAAAACAAAGTACCTGTCACATTGCATTAAAAGCAGACGAAAAATCAAACGTCTGCTTTTTGGTGATAATGGACTGAATTTTGCCTTGCACTGCACTTACTCTTGCTATAAACATTCCCTTGAACTGTCATAGGACTTTAGAAGCCCCAACAGGAGATGGGTAGTATTCTAATGTTATTACATCTTTAATTAAAAGTTAAAAGAAAAAAGGATTAATGACCTGGAAACATGGGTGTTTTGCAACTTCCCTAACTATGCTGTGGTTTAACTGCTTCTAATTTTTTAAATAAACAACTGCAACTTTAAGTATGTGATAATTTATTCATACCAGAAGAAAGAAAGGCTTTTTATTTTACAAATTGCTCTTAAAAGCTTGGCTAATTAAGTCAGAAAATTCTCACTTAAATACTGTATTACAAAATAATGCAAATATATCAGTAATAGGAAATAACAAAATAGATGAAAGATAACTGGGTGACTTTGACTCCCTTAATTATAGCAGCATGGAGTATACCTACAGTGATCACTTTATTTTATTCACTTTAAAAGATTGCTTGCTTTATGTAAAGTGTTTTTATTTCACATTTCATAAAAATATTTTGTCTAAACATGTCATCAATTCAATCTAAATATTTTTTACACCAAAGGACTGAGTAGCCTTCAAAGAAGCAGAAATTAATATTTGTCCTTTGTTGGTATTTTACATTATGAAATTTAATTTTATATTCGTTTTGCCCATATATTCAATGCTAGAAAAATACCTTTTTCTGTTTATTACATTAAAATTACAAGGCTTGACTAGAAAACTCCATGTATAAATTGAAGACTACAAGGTTTATTACATTGAAGGTCTGAAAGAAATTCAATCTAGTTAACTGAGGAAAATCCTTTGTAAGTCATTGTTGACTTAGCAATTATTTCAACCGTATTTTCTATTTGGAAAATATCTTATAAAATATTAAAATGGAGATACTTTTACACAGCTTGAAACAGGTCTGAATGGAAGTAGGGAATTACGTAGTCAGTCGTTATAGAGCATAATGCTTTCTAGTATAGAGGCATCACTCATTGCTGCATGGAATATATGGGAAGGTAAATAAGATCCCAATAGAAATACCTTCACTTGGTAACTTTCACTAAAAACACTGCTGAAGTTTAGTTCTGTCATTGAAGACTCTTTTTATAGCAAGTCAGAGGTTTACACCACTAAACAAGACTCTCCGTTGACAGTAAAGTATTTTGTTTTCAGCATTTTAGGTGGAGAAGAGCCTATAGCAAGTCACAGTTTGGATATCTAGAATGCCTTTACTGCACAAAGCAGTCTTGTTTTTTGAGATGATAATAAACTTTGTCCCTTTTGTGGGCTGTGGACATGTGCCTCAACAGAGAAAAGCTTATTGCTCATGTGTGAGAATGGAAGCATGATCCTTAGGTTGGGGGCATGTGTCTCTACTCTTGTGCCAGTGGCTGCCCAAACAGGCAATTCAGCTCTTTGCTCGCTGCTGGGTTACTTGCCACCTACTCGCTGTTTCAGATAAAGAATGAGAAACTGTGCTCTGCCCACTCAGTAAAGTGACATTGACGGGTTTTAAACCAAGACAAATCAAAAGCCAGATGTCCTTTTGAGCATGTTCTTATGGGTCAGTCTTTCATATTCCCATCTGTGCATATTGCTGTTGTCACTGTGTAGATGGAATCTGTTACGTAAAGCATCTTACAGTCAGGGGGAAGAATTTGCCATTCTGTGCTGGACAGAGCAGAGTCTCACTGCTGGAGTTGTATTAGGAGATGACAACAAGGGCCAAGGCCTGACTTTAGTTCCAAGGAGAATGACAGGCATGTAAGGAATAAAGCAAGGACCTGATTTTAAAACTATGAATTCAATGTTTCTAATTCTAATGTAGGAATTGAATTAATCATTCCTCAGGAGCACTGTCCAGGAAGAACAGCTGTGGTCCTTATTCTCTGGAAACAACCTGCTTGGGTGCAGAATAACTTGAGACCTTACAAAAAAAAGAAAGATCAAAGAAGAGACCGAAGACACTGAGATCAAGGTTGTTCCATGGTCCATACAGGGAGGGGTTTATAATTTTTCCCAGTTCAAAACATCTCCTTAATACACATACTAGAGGCCCTACAAAGAGCCACCTCTAATACAAACATAGGGAATCCGCTTGTGAAAGCAGTGAAGATCCTTATGTCCTGCTGTTAAACTTGTGTATAATATGAGGTTTTTATCTTACACATTCCAAGCATAATGAATCAGAACAAAGTTTCTCTCTTACATAATGTAACAAACACCAGTACAGGCAGCTCTTTTGCAAAGTTTGGTCCAACCACAAAAATTTAGGGATAAAGAAATGGTGACAGGATTTGCTGACAACACTGCTAGAGGATTTCTCCTAAAAAGCTTGCGTTGCAATGTTCAAAGGAGAAATGACAGACAAACTTGCACTGGCACAGTTTGCAAAAAAAATATTCATCATTCTCCTGACTGCATACAAACATATGTGGTGCAAGCAGGCAACAAAATCCAGCATTAGAAGTGTGTTTTTGCACAAAAAGGGAAGGACGGGACGACTTGATCAAGGGCATTTTTACAGAGCATGCCTTTTTCTAATTTTTTTTCATCAAAGAAGATAACTGTGGCTCAAGTTGCTTCTAATTGTGGCGGCACATCCCTAGGACATCACAGAGTCTCACTGAGACATTAAAGGGAAGAGTCTGAGAGACACTGGATGAGCCAGTTTGTGTTATGAGACTGCACTACAGTCAACACCTTTGCAAATCTTATATAAATTAGGGCAGATTTCCGTTCAATATTTGTCATATATGATTCATCCTGGCATGAAGTATCTGGATATGGCTTGACTAATGCCAGTACCTAAGATGTTACCATAAGGGATTTTGCATGCAAATTATGTCCTGCAAACTCAGGAGGTTATTCCTAATACTTACTTCATGAATTCTCTGGTTGCTGTGCCTGAAATTCCTTCTGAAGTTGCAGGAAGTTCTTACTGTTGTACACACAGACTGAAATTTTTTTAATCAGTCATTTCTTGGGGAGGTGGGAACCGTTTTCTTAACTGATCTTTTCTTCTGTGGATTCAGACATTCAGCTGATTAATATGTACAACATTTCTTCCATTCACACTGACTGGTATAAACTTTAATGCCGTGTTCCTTTCAAACCAGTAAGCCTACCTGGCAACTTAGCACCATTTCCTCTCTTTTCAGATGTAGAGATGTTGACATATACAAATAAGATATTTCAAGGGATATGAGATAGTATTTTCCTGCTTCAGATATTATGTTCAAATGAATGCTTAAATACTATCCATTCTCCGTGCAAGCACTTAGCAGTAGTCACTTTTGCAATCAGCTGGCACTACCTACAAACTACTTAGCTAGGAGTTGGACAATGACTAGGCATAATTGACATTAAATTGTCCTTGGAATTACTCTAGGACAGCAAGTGAATTTCGTAAAGTAAAAAGCAAGGACCTCCTTACTGATAGGCTCCTTCATACTTCTGTAGGTCTGATAACATCAGATGTGTGTGTGTCTGTCTGCTTTCAGGATCATGTTTTTGTGTATCCTTTCTGAACCCCTGTATCTACATTTGTTCCTAGCATCGGCTTCCTCCACTTTTCACAAGGTTCAAAGAATATGCTTCAGATTGGTTAGCTAGATGTGAGTCATCACAGCAAGTCATAGAATCATAGAATCACCAGGTTGGAAGAGGCCCACTAGATCATCAACTCCAACCATTCCCACCAATCTCTAAACCATGCCCCTTAGCACCTCATCCACCCGCACCTTATATACCTCCAGGGAAGGCAAGTCAACCACCTCCCTGGGCAGCCTGTTCCAGTGCCCAGTGACCTTTTCTGTGAAGAATTTTTTCCTTATGTCAAGCCTGAACCTCCCCTGGTGGAGCTTAAGGCCATTCCCCCTTGTCCTGTCCCCTGTCACTTGGGAGAAGAGGCCAGCTCCCTCCTCTCCANAATTCATTTTCCCATGGCATGTTTTCTTTCACCTCGTGACTGTCATTTTTTCCATTTGGATCTTACCAGTATTACCCGCTTGGCATGGCAGTTTATCAGTGACGAATGAGGTACCTATTTTCAGGGATGAAGCAATTAAATATTTTTTTTCTTTGCTATGTAGATGATCCCATATGAATTTTCATTCAATCTACCTAGTGCTTATATGCTTATTATTTGCATGTTCTGCTTTATTGGCCAGAAATGTATGCAGAGATTCAATGGTAACCATCTCCATTTGTATAAAATTCATATAATGTCCAAATATATGCGCATCAAAGTATGCACCCAAAAACCAGCTCAGTGCAAGACGGGGAATTTTCTTCGTGATGTATTTTTTGTTGCAAGCAAAAATAAAAATTTTTTATGAAAATGTAAGGTTCACCAGAATTTTTTTTCAGAAGTGCTGAAGTCGTACCCAGTGATTTGCACTCTTGGGTTGTGACAGTGTGCCAGCCACCATACCTCATCACAGGCAAATGATTTTCCCCTCTGTTTTCTCATGTGCTCATATGGAATAATAAACTGTTCGAGAATGGCATATTAGATATTAGCTAGATTATATGCAGGGAAAGAGAGGAATTAATGTCGACTCTTTAGGAAAGGGAAATGCTGTAAAGAATGGAGGACTGTAAGCAATTATTGCAAGCTGAGGTGATGACTTAGAATACTTCTTGCGAAAAAGCATCAAGCTCAGGGTGCCCTATGAAGTTGAGTGCAAATTTTTCAGTGCTTTTACATGTTCAATGAAAAACACTGGGAATGTGGTTTTATTTGCCACAACACCTACTAAATAATGATAGGTGGATGCAAGGGTCTTTGCAAAGACTTGGAAATATTTTGTAAATATTATCTAGGTTAGACAATATTTGACGCAATTATATATTAATAGACCGATCTTAAATGTACCAGAGAATCTGTTTGCCAGAAGAACTCTCATGCCAGTCTGTGGAGAAGAACCAGGTTTTTTTTGTTTAGTACAATTCATTAATATATTGTGGCCATTAACTGTTTCTGTCTCTCCCCTTTTACTTCTCTTCACATTCCCAAGAACATCTATACCAGAAGAGGTCTTTAAAAAAAAAAGGCAAAATTACTAGACTAGGAGTATTTGGTAAAGATCTTTCTGCGAGCAAGCCAGCATGAAAGCAGTCTGAGGCGTTGCTGAGATATTCTTTAGTACTTGCCATGTACAGTGCTGAAAAGCCCTATGGGAAATGTAGCAATTATGGTACAAGTTAAGGCAACTCTTAAGGTAGCTGGAATTTTTCCAGGGACCAAACTGGGCTGTGGCAGCTTCGGAATGGAGATAAGTACATATTTTTGCATTTGCTTTCTGCTCTGTACTACACCTGAAAGGAACTAAGCTCTCTGACATTTTCTGGCGTTGTCAATGCTACTGTGCTGCAGAGGAAGAACACAACTGCAGGAGTTGTTGTAGAAGCAAATAAAAACTGCTGTCTAAAGCAACACACAACTGGAAAGAGCTAGCAGATGAAGGCAGATGGAAAAGCACAACATTACTTAATCTAATGCACAGTGCAGAGATTCCTGATGTAGCCACCAAAAGAATGGCTTCTCAGAGCAGAAGCCTCTAAAAGCACTGCCCCAAGCCAATTAGCTCTGTATTTCAGCACAGAGGTAGCTGTCATGTTGTGCTGTACAACTCACAAAATTGTTACCATCAAGGAACAAAATGCTTGTTTTCCCTTATATCTGTAAAAATCACTTATAGAGAAGAATGTAAAAACTTTTAAAACCAATTAGCATGTAAGTCATGTTGCCACACTCATACTCAGCACTGCCTAAATAAATAGGAAATACTGATAGAAGTGATAGAGAGCTCATTTTTTTCTATCCACAAGATAAAGCTAAAAGCAGTAATATTCATGCCATGCTTTTGGCTTTTTTACTGAGGGGCGTAGTGTGTCTTATGAATCTACTACCAACTGCCAATGCTGTGCTGACAAAATTAATCTCTTGGTGTCAAAAGATTGCACTGTACAAAGCTATTATCTATTAATTTGATATTAGATTTTCTCCTCCTTGCAGGATCAGCTCTCTACTTTATGACTGCTGGCATATGATATAAAGCATAGTGACCAGAATGCATGTGAAACTAAGTCAGATTTTATTGTATAATGGAGTTTAGTCAGAGTGGGGAAAAAAACAGGGCTCATAAAACCAACTTCTAGTTAGTGGTCATGTGAAGAAAGTAAATCTGCAATTGAACTATGATGGTGGTACTTAAAATAGGAGTGAGTAATGGCAGATAAACTTAATTACAGCTGGAAAGATGTAAAATATCTGTAACAGTTTTATACTGAAACCATATGATGAGGTTTGGCTTGATTACTCTCAGAAACGCCCGCTGCTGTACGACCCTTCAGGCAAAACACCTGCTGAGATCTATATGCTTGTAAAAAGAGATTACAGATACATTTGAAGGTGATTACATAGCCATTGCCCAGTTCTGTGAGATATAGTTTGCATTATCTTTTGATGGGGTGTGCCTCTTAGTGGAAAAATATTGTTTGCATTAAATATTCATTTACATGGACTACTGGAAGCAATTATGGCCCGTGAAAACATTTTGTGATAGCGGTGTTCTTGGATTTTCATTTAACGATCATGTCTTAGCATGGAAGAAACAGAGTATACTTGAAACTGGAGTTTGTGATACAGATCCTGGGATCTCCGCTGTGTCACCTCACTAGGCTGAATGCTGCCCGAGGCCAGAAACCCTGACTGTCCACTGTCAATTATTTATATGCACTCAAAGGCTCTGCGAGAGTAACCTAGTTAAGCTAGCAGAGGATCCTCCTCACATGTCCACCAATATGTTCAAGGAGGAGGGCAGGGCTGGTCTCAGCCCTGCTGCTGGGACAATCTAACCTATAAGGTCACAGCATAGCCTGCACCACCAGCGCTTCCCTTCACCTGTGACAAGCTTCTGCAGTTATCCTGGAGCAAAAGTGATACATTCAGTTTGCTGGGCTGGTAACACCATCAGTCACACTGAGAAGATACGAGAGAAGGCCTCCTATCAATCTCCAGCTCTACAAGAGCTAAGCGCTCGGTGACTGTCAGACCCAGGGTCTGCCTCGTGCTTACAATGACAAGGCAAAAGAAGTGTTGGCAGTAGAGGAGCACAGACACAGCAGCTACAACTCTGTTTTTACAGACTCTGTCACCTACAGACTTTCCTCCAGCAACACCAGCTGAACACCAGACCCTGGCATGCCAAGCACTGCCTAGCAAGACACTCTGCAGCCGGCTTTGGCAGACTTTGTTTGGCTACAATTTGTGCTAAGGAGGACAGCAAAAATGCTTTATCTTGAATGATACTCCTTGAATAAAATTTCTGGCCTGGCCTGGAATATGGTCACATAACCATACAAATACCATACTTCCTGAACTGGTGCCTCAGAGGCAGATTTTGGGTTGCACAAAACCACATTTTTACATACATAAAGTTGCACAAATGTGCACTCAAAGCCAAAAGGTCTGATTTCTTTTTCTGACATAATGATAGTGTATCCCTATGTATGGACATCCCTGTAATAGTCTGGAAGCACCCTGTAGTCTGCAGTGTGAACATGGATAGAGTAACCTCAGATGCAGCGTAGACATGGCTAGCATATCTGCTTCATTCTCTAGGCTCAAGTTAGCATTTCTTGAAGCGGCATCAAGATATCGATTACATGGCATCAAACAAACAAAATGTTGCTGGTCTAATCTGTCCCAGCAAAACCCAGAGAGCATAGTCCTGGTGAAACTTCCAGGATCCCAGCGAAAAGAAAGTAGAGCTACATAAGTGCCAGGAATGTTGTAACTTCTCTAAAAGTCTTCTCAGTTAGGAAAATCTGATCACGTGAAGAGTTTGCTTGAAGAAACAAAGTGGATGATCAGGAAGCACTTTCCTTTCATCACACATACTTTGGGAAAATGAGATTGGGAGAATAATACATTCTTATCCTCTGTTGAAGTATGTTTCTTTTTTTTTCCAAAAATACATATAACTGGATTCTAGTTTTGAAAATGTCATCATGCCCCAAGATTGCTTTCATAAATACGAGGAATTGTAACCATTGCCAAGATGTGCTTTATTCCTATTTTTGGGCATACTTCAGAAGTTAATTCTTAAGCAACACTCAGTACTCTCATGGGAAGTTGTGCTTAGGTAAAGACTGACACTGAACCTCATCATAACAGGATTTTCTGGATTTCTGAATCTCAGCCCAAGTCTACATCTGAGGTTTTTAAACTAGTCCTTGGATTTATAATTGTTCCCAGGAAAACCACAGATTAATAAATGTGAACTGTGGGTGGAAAATCAAACTGTTGAAATTTTAGATGTTGTCATTCAGGTCCACCTCGAATTTAAATCTGCACTTCAGATGGACCGGTTTTACTGCTCCTACTCCTCCTTTACCCTGTAGCTTTGTGACAGAATTAGGATACAAGTTCCATGTTCAGTACCAGATACTTAAAGCATTTAAGAAAAATGTGGTTTAAACCCAGCCAGCAACTAAGCCCCACATAGTTTCTTGCTCACTCTCCCACAGCAGGATAGGGGAGAGAATTAGAAGGTTAGAAGTGAGGAAACTAGGAAAGCAGGGTTCCATCATGTGTAGTGGTTACTTGGCAAGATAAATGCCGTGAGTCCAAACATCTGCTTCTTCCTCCTTTTAATCTGAGCTTTTATTCCTGAGCGTAACATCATTTGGTGTGGGGCATCTCTTTGCTCAGTTGGTCTGTTGGGGCGAGCTGATCTGGTTGTGCCCCTCCCAGCTTTTTGTGCATCCCCAGCCTACTCACTGGCAGGGTGATGTGAGAAGCAGAAAAGGCCTTGACTCTGTGTAAGCACTGCTCAGCAGTAATGAAAACATCCCTAAATTATCAACACCATTCCCAGCACAAATCCAAAACATAGCCACATGCTAGCTACTATGAAGAAAATAAACTCCATCCCAGCCAAAACCAGCACAAAGCAACACAGACGTTCTTGTATACATAAACCCCCATGTATTTTTATACTTAGGAAATGAGAGAGTGTATACAGAAGGGAGAAATCAGTTTATTTTAACTGCAACCAACAAATCATAGGCTCCAAATAAACCATTAAATCCACACCAGGAAGACCCTAGGTACAGTCCCCCAGCAGAGGTTTGACTGCATGTGCTGGAGGCCATCACTGATGTGGTGTAGCTGTGTAACCTTGGATCAGATGGCTGTGAAAACCTGGTGGGTAAGGAACAGCTGAGACAAGCCTCAGTGGAGGCCTTCCCACTTGGCTTGGGAGCTGCATTTAAGCTCGGGCTCTTGCCCTGGGCCCCTGTGTGAGGTGTGGCTGTGCCTGAACCCCAGTCATGCACTTCACTGATTCAGACACCTGGCTTGACCTAGGACTTGCTTGTGACTGCAGACCTGTCTGGCAGCCACCAGGCTGCTGACTGACCCTGGACACTGCCAGGGGACCGCTCCACTCACCTGGCTCCTGCATGCATGGGGCACAGTGAATCCCCGTTGCTGCCCTCGCTGCAGTGATCTCTAGGCAGTTCACAGGACCCGATGTGATCCTAGAAGAACATCTGCTTGATAGCATCCTTGAATAAAAGTTACATTGTCAAGACCTAAGAAAGAACAGCGCTGTTTTACTAAACAAGCTATTGGACGCTGAATTGATAATATTTTAGCTGAGGTTATGCAGTCTATTCCTTCAAAAAGGATCAGGCTCTAGACTGGTTTTTAAACTAGCTTATAATCGTGTTTAACATAAGCAGGTAACTAAACTGAATTAAGTCTGATCACAGATAGGGTTTGGCTAGTCACTCTTGCTTTTATATAATCCAAATTTCCTAGGAGGGTCTGGTGCAACATCCATTAGAATGAATGCAGGGGAAGGTTCAGGCACTGCAAAGACAGGCATGTACCGTGCTGCGGGTTGAGATATGCATCTGTCATCACTTTAAGCACTGACACACTTGCTCACATATGCATTGGTCAGAGGTTCTGGAAAATCCATAGCACAGGATATGTTTGTATGCAGAAACACCTGTATGCAGAATACCAACTCAGCGGAATTTACTTCTATAAAGGCCACTTGTCTTTAAATGTTGGCAAAGGCAATGAATACAAGAATGTTTCTGCTCTGAGTCATACAATATTTTAAAAAGTGATTTCATAATTGAGACTCCACAGGCACTATGGTTATTCAGTTTAAAGAAGATCGAAGAGATTCCACTTCTGTAGCCACAAATTTGTATATTACTTGGCATTTCATATAAAAACATAATATTGTACTGTTGCCTATATTACAAACTATTTTCTTTGATTTGCCTGTAGTGAAATAGTCCCCCAGACGTGCAATTTGGATACGTGTGTTCTCTCAGTGGAGAGATAGAGGCTCTAAAAGGGGAACAAACCCCCCATTCAAAATTTGACTCTAAGAAGTTTTGCTTGTTCAAAGTGCCTGTGTATCAAATCTGTACATTCACTTCTTTAACCTTTTCCATTCCAGAATGTAGAAATGAAATACTTTTTAAAAAAAATCAGAATACTACTAAATTGACATCTAAATATTGTCTTATGAAGCTCTTACCTGCAAGTTTATAGATTAGGGTAAATGACTATTAAATTCTTTATATATGTATCAAAAGGCATCTGCAAACATAAAATAAATTACTGGCTGTAGAGTCTGTTGGGAAGTAAACTGAAGATCTACAAGGGTTCAATAAATACCCAAGAAAAGCTAGAAGTTGTTCTAAAAAATTATTTGAAACATGTTTGTGCATATATGTTTAAATAAGGAATTATCATTTCAGTTCTAACACTTATATTACATTTTAATTATAATACACATTTACTAATTTTAATACTTCAATAAATTATTACGTCCATATACATCCTTTAAAAGATTCTGTTATTATACAGCACTCCATTACCCCAGACTCTTTCTGCAATTAAAAAAAGAGAAAAATAGCAAGCCTAATCCCTGAACCTGGTCAGAGTCATAGGATATGAATGCAACTTTACTTTTAAAAATTCACCTGCTTACATTCGTGTGGTTTTGTTACTTGTTTCCCAGTTAGATAACTTATATGTGACTAAATACTGCATTTTCTTGACAGATTGAGCTATCTGTCGATTCTTAAAACAGTATGAATCCAACTACTTTTAATTGAACAGTCCATTTCAGAACCCACAAATACAGAAAATTAACCTTACAGTCTTTCTTCATAATCTACCTTACTTCCCCCACTATTTTACTTCATTTCCAGTGCTATTATTTTCAAAGCTGTATTTATGACTATTATCTCATTTCAATTTTTATTCTAAAATGGTATAATTCACCCTAGCTCAGAACATCTGGACAGGTCATCACTTTAACTGTAGGAAAACAGGGAGAACTGCTGCACCCTCTGTATCCTTAGAAGCATCCTTCACGGTCCCTCTCATCGGCTGCTGCAGATGTACCAAGAAGCATGACTCAGCCTCTCTCACAGGAGACACAAAAAGCCAGTTGCAATGACTCCACCACACTGTGTTACGCAAACAGATTGTGGCTGCTGCTTTAGTCCCTGACACTGCAGATCCAGATCTTTTCCCAGCTGAGGCACAGAAGGTCAAGACTTAGGGCCCTGGGAGGAAGGGAAGAACGGCTGAACCTCGTTTTCCAAACCCTTGACAGAAGGGAGAACTTCTGTCAACATTCCTAGACAGAATAGGAGAACTGAACTGCAAACCAGTTCAGGGAAACCACGCTCTGGTGCAGCTCAGGCCCCTAATAGTGGGGTTTTGGTTAAAACTAAAGGCTGTAGTAAGTACATTCTGCTTTAAACTGTATGTTACCAACTCAGCACCAACTCAGATATGAGAACAACAGATTCTGAACTGTTCTAGATAAGCACAATAATTCCTTCTTTTTAAGGTAAAAAATAAAATAATCCTTTTTTTTTCCTAGAACACAAATGAATACTTTTTTTCATATGCTTACTCATTTACAGAAATTCCCCCAAAATACCAACTGATATTGGATCCATGCCAAATCAGTAGATTTCCATGTGATAAGGGTGGACAGCCAAGCGAAAATATGATCTGTAACAACTGCTAGCTTGGCTTCTTGCTTTTGCTGCACAGTGTTATCAGTAATCGACCCAGTAGATAAAAGTTTCAACCACATGCCTCTGGGACGGGAATACTTGGGAAGGTATTCCAGGAGAGTTTACCACGAGAGGGAGCTCTCAAGCAGCCAGACAAGGGGTTGGGTTTTTTTCAACCTAGAGAGGAAAAGCATGTTAAAATCGGGTAAAATCAACTCAAATTACTTAAAGAAAGTAAATGCATTTTTATGAAAAAAGCATTTTAAACTATATGTTTGTGAATTGATGTATGCATTAAACTACATGCATATAAGGAAGACTTTCTCTCTTTTTGAGGAAAAACCCTGCGGTCTCTACTTCCTTGATAAAACCTTTCTTGATCAATACTGGTAATGTAGGAGTTACTCAAGTGGTAAATGGCTGCTGAATCTGGTCCTATTTATAGCATGGTTTGCATTACTGGAAAAAAAAAAAAAAGCAAGACCAGAGACAAACAAATCAGATCATGTAAGTTTTCCCCCTTCCCTACTAATTCCCACACAAGGAGAATGGGGTTGGTTGTGTAAACGTGGGCACACTTTGCCACTGTAATGGTGTTACTAAGAAAAGTATCAACACACTTTTGAAAGGGTTTTTTTTTATGTGACGAGAAGGATACCATTCTGCACAGTTTTACATACTGCTCAGTGCACTGTCTGCCCTGCAAGCTTCCCGCAGATGATAAAAATGCTGTGACTTGTTTTGCAAGAATAGAGATTTTGCCAGTCCAAGGTCAAAACACACCCATCTACACATCCTTTGATACTGCTGTGCAGTACACTGTGTGCTTACTAGTTTTTTACTTTTCAGGTCAGCTGAATCAAGCATTTTGCATTCTTTTCTAGTTCTTTTATGTTGGTGTTACAAACAGTAGCACAGCAACACACAGGTATTGCATCTATACTGAGAAAGTACTTGTAAGTTTTAAGTATGTTGACTAAAAGTGTAATTAATTGCTTAACTTTAATAACTTAAAGAATTTTGGACTGATGGACTATTCTGTTGAGCTATTGCATCACAGCATTTTTCCAGCATGACACAACATTATTACACAGCAACATTATACAAAGGTATTGCGCTAAGCACAAGTGTATCATATCCCATGACAGAAATTTAAAGATAGAAAAGCATAATTGATCAAGGTCTAGTGAACTAACCTGCTGCACAAAATAGATGAAATCATTCTCTTGACAAACCACAGCTGAACAGCTCTACTGGAAGAGACAAATATTTCTGCCACTGTGCTTAGTAGCAGGATACTAAATTATATAGCAGTGCTTTAAGTAGTTAAAGACATGATAGATTTATATGATTAAAAAGAAGTAACCACTTACACATTAATTCTGACATTATTCTCTTGATCTATTATTGCTTTTCTTCATTACCCACAGTTTTTCATTTGTTCTTCCTTCTCTTTATCACATATATCAAGAAAGCTAGCAAACTAATCATAAAAGATTTATGAGGATGAATTATTTAATTGCAGTACCTACATGTTAAAACATATTTTACAATAAGGAACAAATTAATGCCTTGAAATAATCTAGTAATCCGACATCAGTCTGACACCCCCCAACATTTCTGTAATCAAATTGAGTTAGTATGTACAAAACCAATACCAGATTACTTGTTTCAAGTTATGACTGCTTTATAAATAGTTGTATGAAAGCGAACTATATTAAGTATGTAACTTCAAGAACATTAACGACACAAGCTAAAATGTAGCACAGTTCACCTGGTCAATTTTTAGTACAGTTGCATTTAATTTTGTCTTCAAGGCCTTGTGAGAAAAATCGGCAAGAATTTAACCAGTTTGGTAGATGTATTGCAACATCATCTAAAGAAATTTCCTTAGTGAATTAATTGATTAATACTCAGAAGATACTTATTATTCCATCACTCTGATATGCTTCTTTGGAAGGAGCAGTTCAGAACAGTGATAAATTCAGCTAAAAAAAGTTACACGTCATCCTTTTACAATTAATGTAAGAAAAGATGCAGAATAAATACACTATGACATGACATGGATAATAAAAAAATGCGACATTTCTGCTTAAAATAGCACAATATGACGCTATATTACCAACTGATTGGTAACGCAGAGAGGGCCAGAGAGCTTCATGGACAAATCAATATGATTTCAAATGAAGTCCTTCTTTATTGAGGGTTAACCTGTTTATATAGGGCAAGCAGGCCTAAACATCAGGTAAACTCCCATTGGTCACTGCCCTAGCAACCAGCCTCTCATGGCAACCGCCCATCCCAAAATCTCCCTGCCACTAGCAGGCCTGAAAAGCTCTTGCCCCACTGCAAACCACTCCATTAACATAACACAACAGATTCGACCAAACTCCCAGCTCCGCCCTGCCAGGGCACTTAAAAGAACAATCCCAACAGATTGGATTAAGGAAAATGTGGATATACTGATCTTCAACCTATAAACAAACAAAAGCATACGGTTATTCCAGAATACATTAAAAGGAAGAAGTATATGATTGAAGGACACCACATCCAAGGCACAATCTGAACATTCACTTCAAGCCAATGGGGTGGAACATGGTGTAGAAAAGCTGTCCCAGCTGCTGAGGAATCCAACAGGAATGTAAGGACAACTTTCTCATAGATTTCCTCAGTGTCAACTTCATATACGTCAAGTGTAATCTATGGAAAATTTCTGAGTGACTCATGCTTAAATTCACTCTAGCATGGCCTGCGCTTGCTATTTGTGATAAAGAGACCTTTTAATCAGAGGGGTTTTAAGGGATTTTTTATGGTTCTTTCAGTCACGGGACATCATCTTCCATATAGAAAGGATTTTTCAGAAGGAGAAATGTTGCAAAGCAAAAGCCGA
>WAAB01001714.1:0-40223 GCA_013389865.1 Piaya cayana
GAGCTGGGTGCTGCCGAAGAAGCGGCAAACAATGAGGTACATACAAACATGAAGTACTGACCCTGACAAATACATTTTTAACCTTGCGATTTTCTGTATATGATAAGGAACTACACTTAGTAGTGTTCTTCCTCTCCTGCTTTAATTAATTCATCTGTAAAGAAAGATACTGCAGTCACCCCATAAATATTTTACCATTCAAATTTTTGTTCAGAATTTATTTAGCAGGACAACATTAATTGTGTGACAATTACTTTAAATTTCAAAGACTGTTTGCACATATAGAATAGGATCTGCTGGCCTTGATCTCCTATGCATTGCATTTTGAATTCTCCGTAAGGCTGAAAGAAGGAAGTTGCATGAGCCAACATCTTGATTTTGTTTTCCTGTTCTTACAGAAATCAATATAATTGATCACTAGTAACTCTAGATTTACTCCAAAAACTGAAAAAGACTAGTTAGATCCAATTTACAATTTTTAAAAAATTCTGGAGAAGAAATAACTTTGCAATAAATATTTTTGTTAATACAAAATTGTATTTATGAGATGTTAACTACATTAACTATTCCATGAAAAGTTAACCTTTGTATGCATTTTGCCTAGTAGGAGGAAGAAAGTTACAAATAGATTCTTATGTAAAAATATCTATAATTGCCTAGATAATAGGTGACAATACTCATATATTTGTGTTTTAGCAGTATATTGAAAAGAGTGTGTCAGGAAGAAGGATGCATATAGTAGGGCTGAAAATAGCATGGATGGGAAGTACAGTTTAGAAATAGTTTACTTATATTTAGACTGTTACTCACTATGCATTTACAATAGTGCTTTAAGTATTTAATATAACACTCTTATTTCAACAAAAAGCTTTAGATTTTCTTTCTATGAAATTCTCAAGATACATAGATCAAAGACAAATAGTTTCCTAAAGATATTTTCTGTGTCAACAGTTTTTTCAGGTTCTTTAGCTGTGATTTAACTAGGCTGGTTATAATTAAAATAATCATGCTAATTAATCCTCTTTCATTCCTAAGTGAAGGGGGGAAGAAAAAGGCTACCATTTATTATCAGGCTGGGCAGCTTCTTTCTGTTTAACTGAACAGTAGATGCACTGCATCACCAAATATTATTAAAGATACTGATGCACTGGGGAATGTATTAAATCCTTGGTTGCTTAAGAGGTGCTGTACAGTGAATTTCCTAACCAAGAACCTCAGAAAAGGAAATTACAAATACATCTTCCAAATAAAATGAAAGAGAAAAATATATGATATTTTATATGCTTGGTAAGTGCAGAAATCTGTTATTCTCAGAATGATTTTGGAATGCTATCTCCCTTGTACACACACAAAGCATCCACTTATGTCTCAAAGATTTTGATTGAAATATTTGGGTATATTTGGGTACATATGTGGAAGAAATTATAAATATTATTTACAAATATATTAGCAGATAGGATTTTTATTTGGATTAAAATGCAGTTGTACATTTGAAATACCAGAAGGCACACTAATAGTTACCCTTGGAAACACCTGTTCATATAATAATTGCCTTAATATTATTTGTGATTTAGTGAAATGTAACAACAACATTATCTTTGAGTAATGTAGTGATTCTTTAGGAAAGAATTTTCAGATCTCAGTTTATACCCTTTTTTAAAAATTGCAAAATTAAGCAGTTCATTCAATATTCACCAGAAATAAGGAAAGGTCTGAGCTAGGATTAAGTTTAGGCAAAAATCTGAGATTCAGTGCCAAAAATAATAGGAATACATCCATATACACAGAATCATAGAATCACTAAGTTGGAAAAGACCTCTTAGATCACTGAGTCCACCACAACCCCCCCTAAAAATAAACACTGAAGTTTTTAATATATATCTACTATCTGTGCCAGCTGTATCCATATGTATTTATATGTCTAAGAATACGAGTAAAATATAGAATATCTCTTGAGGTTCCCCTACATCACTGGAGGCTCCCACTCAAAAGAGATTTGAGGTTGGACATTCACTTCAGTGGGAGGAATTAGTGTCCAGGCTAGGAATTAAATCTATTATCTTCTTCCTAAGAGTAAATTCACAGCAATCAATTACAAATATGCTTTAATGGAAAACATTTTCCTCTATTTTTGCTACTATTTATCTATTACAAACTGTGTAATCATCCATACAAATCATAAGGTAGTAATGTAAACCTGAGGATTTTAGCATGGGAAACAGAAATCCACATTTCTTTTTAGTCTGGTCACCTGGTCCTTCCCTCTTTAAATAAGGATGGAGCCTTGTCTGAGAATGGTTTACTGACTTCTTCTGTAAAATACTGGAGTATCAGTGGTTCCCTCAAACTACCTTTACTTTGGCAGGACAATAGCAGTAATGGGATATTCTGCAGAAACTCTGAAATCTGAGAACTAACCCTGAGTGTGTTGCTAAGCTTGTACTACAGGAATAGAAAGATTTCTAGATGCTAAATATATATTTTAAAAACTATGCCACAAATGTTTTTATTAGTCATGGAAGTATTTCAAGAACTATAAAGATGGCAAAGACAGCATTAACTAATTACATTTTATATATTTTATGGAGTTGTCTGCATAAAAACCTTTTTCTTATGTTCAATGACAATATCGTTGTGCAAGAAAAAGCAGCAGAAATCCCCGGAAAGCAAAGAAAATTAAAGAAACAAAAAGAACAATAATTTCCACTCAGTCTAAGGTATAGAATGAAAATTGAAAGAACATATGTCATTGGTGGTGGGAACAAATAGTGATTTTTCATTATCACCCCATGAAAAATAACTGTAAAAAGTAAAGTTTTACCTTTTGGTAGGTTCCAGCTGGTAGTGCATAGTTTAGCAAGTTAACTTTTCATGGAATCATAAAATCATAGCATGATTTAGGTTGGAAGGTGCTTTAATGACCTTCTAGTTCCAAGCCTGCAGCCATGGGCAGGGACATCTTCCACTACATCAGGTTGCTCAAAACCTCATCCAATCTGGCCTTGAATACTGACAGGGAAGAGGCATCCACAATTATAGAATCATAGAATCACCAGGCTGGAAAACACTCATTGGATCATTGAGTCCAACCGTTCCTATCAAACACTAAAACATGGCCCTCAGCACCTCATCCACCCGTGCCTTAAACACTTCCAGGGAAGGTGAATCAGCCACCTCCCTGGACAGCCTGTTCCAGTGCCCAATGGCACTTTCCATTAAAAATGTTTTCCTAATGTCCCGCCTGAACCTCTCNCGCATCACTACCCTCTCAATAAACAATTTCTTCCTAATATCTAATATAAATCTCTCCTCTTTCAGCTTAAAACCCTTACCCCTCATCTTGTCACTGAACTCCCTGATAAAAACCTCCTCCCCATCTTTCCTGTAGGCCCAGTTTAAGTACTGGTAAGCTTTTATAAGCTCTCCCCAGGGCCTTCTCTTCTGTACACAAGCCCATCTCTTACAGCCTGTCCTCATATGGGAGGTGCTTCAGTCCTCTGATCATCTCTGTGGCCCTCCTCTGGACTGACAGATTCATGTCCTTCCTGCACTACGGACTCCAGAACTGAATACACTACTGCAGCTGAGCTCTCATGAGAGCAGAATAGAGGGGCAAGATCACGTCCCTCAACCTACTGGTCAGACTCTTCAGGTACTCTCCTGCTGACCCTTGAGCCTCTTCTTAAAGAACAGACAAACTCCAGGATGAATTTTTATGTACAGTAACAGATGACCTGAAAAGCAAACAAATCTTGGCCATATTTTCTAAGGCTTATTTGTGTGGAAGGAAAATGTAAGCTACAACGAATTTCAAACACAGCTCTATTACTTTAGATATCAGGAAAATCCAAGTAAAGACTTCAAAACAAATACAATGAAATTCACAGAATCACAGAATCACCAGGTTGGAAGAGACCCATTGGATCATCGAGTCCAACCATTCCCATCAAACACTAAACCATGTCCCTCAGGACCTCGTCTACTCATGCCTTAAACACCTCCAGGGAAGGTGAATCAACCACCTCCCTGGATATCCAAAATCAAATAAAGTAGACTTGTTGAAAGAAAATAAAGATGTAGCTATGAATGGAGCAGTTAATTTGCTACACACATCCCAAAACAAGACAATCTTCAGTTTCCACATGAGAAGTAGATAAAATTGTTATACCATTCGGATTTTTTTTTTTTAAAAAAGCAGAAACTTAATTTTGCTAAAAATGTGTTGGCATTCAGAGACTGATTGGATGTTGAGATACCTAAAGAACATAGAAAAAAATAAAAAGAGAGTATTTATGGGCATACAGGTAATGACTGCCCATCAAAACACCTAGAATTTCTAGTTTGAGAAGTGGAAGACAAACAGTTCACAAGAAATTGCTCTAAGACATTTTCCCTCTGCTACAGAATTTAAATGCAAGACATAAAAGAAATTCTGCAGGCTTTCCTTCTTTTTCAAATTAATATTTCACATTTCATAACACTAGAACTACAGACTAGCCAGGTACTGTGCATATTGCTTTGTCATACTGTGTAGAGCAGTTGGATTATTGTTTACCAGGAACTAAATTTCTCTGTTACAAAGGCGTTCTTTCTGAAAGAAATTGTATTCAACTTTTGCCATAGCTGAACTCAATAAGTGAACTATTGCTATTGTACAGATAATTTGACAGGAAAAAAAAGGACAATCTTCATTTTCTGTGTTTGTCAATTGTAATTCATTTTTCTCACTGAACTGATAATTGATTCTTAAGTTTCATGATTGCTGTATTTTCAGCCCTGCACATGCATGCAAACAGATTTTGTGGTTTGTGAGCAGCCAAAATCTATAAATTTTCTTCATCTAACAAATAGGTAATTGGATTACAAGTTGTTTTTCTTATTTTCTCACCTTTGTTAATTCTTTAATCATAGAATAGAATCATAGAATAGAATCATATAATAGTTTAGGTTGGAAGGGACCTTAACAATCATCTAATTCTAATTACCCTGCAATGGGCAGGGACGCGTTCCACCAGATCAGGTTGCCAAGGCCTTGTCCAACCTGGGCTTAAATACCTCCAGGGATGGGGAATCCACAGCGTCCCTAGGCAACCTGTTCCAGTGCCTCAGCACTCTCATAGTGAAGAAATTCTTCCTTATGTCTAGTCTAAATCTGACACTCTGCAGCTTTCCTGTATGTCCCCTTAAGGTACTGGAAGGTTGTGATAAGAACTCCTGTAAACCTTTTCTTCTCCATGCTGAGCAACCCCAACTGTCTCAGCCTGTCTTCATAAGGAAGATGTTCTAGCCCTTGGATCATACTTGTAGCCCTCCTCTGGACCTGTTCCAAAAACTCTGTATTCTTCTTATGTTAAGGATTGCAAAACTGGAACAAAGGAGCAGAATGACCTTCCTCAACCTACTGGCCACGCTTCTTTTGATGCAGGCTTGGTTGACCTTCTGGGCTGTGAGCACACATTGCTGGCTCATGTCAAGCTTCTCATTGACCAGCTCCCCCAAGTCCTTCTCTGAAGGGCTGCTCTCAATCTTGTCATCCCCCATCCTGTATTGAAATCAAGAATTGCCCCAGTCCTGGTGTAGCCCATTGCAACTGGTCTTGTTGCCTCATGAGGTTCTCACAGGCCCGCTCCTCCAGTCTGTCCAGGTCCCTCTCAGTGATATCTCATCTTTCTGCCATGGCAACTGCACCACTCAGCTTGGCATCACCTGCAAACTTTTTGAAGGTGCACTTAATCTTACTGTCATTATCATTAATGAAGATATTAAACAGCACTGGTCACAGTACAGACACCTGAAGGTGTACTTGTGAGCACTGGATTAACTAACTGGGGAATTTGAACTACATCATTGATATGATCTTTCAATTCTGACATATGCAGAAGCAGTGAGGTACAGTAAGGTCTGAGAAATGAAACTCTAGATGAAAATACGTCCATTTTCTTTTCTCCTTGCTAATCACTCCTCAACAGTCACTCATTCAATGATGCAGCCTTCTTTCTTTCACAGGACTAACAGTGATAACACTACTAGAGGTGTATTGCATGTATCCATAAATTACCTATTTTATTAAGTGACTTAGGACACATTTGCTTGTTTAAAGAGTAGTGCATTCATCACTCACATGCTTTTGTTGGTGTGAGCTCTGAGAAAACACAGCATTAATGTCAAAGACACTGACTGGGTAAACTTCAATTTTGAAAGCCAAGGAGTCAATTAAAGCAATGGAGCAGCTGTTCCTACTGTTCAATTACAAATTACAATGCCTTAAAAGGCCTTTCTTCATGCAAATCATGTCTGTGTGATGTATTATCTTCTTGAAGACTCCAAATCATGAAATGTTACACTTATGTAATATAGTCTTTCGAGCATTTCAGAGGTTCCTTAGGCTCCCATCAGCCATCAGTTGACTTCCTGTGTTTACAGTAATGAAGCTAACAGAAAAAAGTGTAACTTTCTATCCAGGTGAATGATGGACAAATTCGTATTGAGGACACCAAGCCACTTCGCAATATAGCCAAAAAAAGAATTTCTTTAATTTAGGTGAGAGCTCAAGCTTACTTCTGACACTTAAATATGGTATCAGACTGCACATCGTATCATTGTATCTATGTACCAGAATGTCAGGTGTGACTTGAAACAAACTTTCCCCAAGAAAATTGTTCTTACTGTTCATGGACAGTTGAATAGCTTGCAGTCTACTTGGCTTTGCTTGAAGGAAGTAGGAATGTAGAATTTAAACTGTTCTCAATAATTGTTGCAAATTGTTCTGTGATTTTTTTTTTAAAAGAGGAGAACTATGCTAAAACATTGTCTTTTTTCCACTATATTACACTCTGATTTCTGTATAATGAACTATTACATTATTCTGTAACACCTAAAACTACTACAAGATATTAGAGAGTGAAGGAAGGGAGGAGAAAAAAGTTAGGAAAAAGAAATCCGAAGTCTTATCTATGCGTAATTTTATAAGGCTTGTTTTATTCCAAGAGGCTTTGTGAAACAACTTTAATTTTTCAACAACTAATCCAGACTAATACATTGGGTTTTTTTCATATTTTTTGTCTACAGGTATAATTAGAGTGGGTTTTCACATTGAAGTTATAACTTGCAGATTTATAATTTTGCTCCCTTCTCTCACTTACAACTGTTTAGTAAAATTTGCATATGGTTTGATTACGCTTCCCTGAAGAGAACTTTTCATTTTAGTAACCAAATTGACTGCAAAATAGTATTCCTGGACAGTGTGAGTACAGCTTGAGATTTCAGCACAACACAGGTCAGACGGAATCATATCAGAGACAGCAGTCACTTCCAGTGGAGGGAACAATGGTGGAGGATATCAATCACAATCTTTTATCTGATGGTAATCAGCTCACATTGTTGATTACAGCATATCTGATGAGAGGGTAATAACTCACAAGACGGTGACAGAGATTTCTTAAAACTCTTAGTATGTAAGTAGTTTGTGATCTCCTAGAAGGATGAAAACTGACAGATACATAGGGAAAGTAAAAAGAGTCAGTTCTTATGGTTCACACAATGCATTTAAACAGAGCAATAAGTGAACATCCTCTTCTTCATTTAGATCCTCAGCTAATGAATTTTGGCATATTCACTAGTAATACACTGATTTTTTTCTCCTGAGAATTTTCTGATAGATAGATAGATAGATAGATAGATAGATAGATAGATAGATAGATAGATAGATAGAAGATAGATAATTTTGTCTACTTAGTCAGTTTTACATCTCACTTTCTCATCTAAGTTTCAGCAACAGCTATTGTACTGAGCTGATTCAGCTGAGGCTATGAATTGGTTCAGGCGTAGAGATTCAGCAGAGAGGGGAGACATACTTGGTAGGTTTCTTCACATAGTTTGTATTTTCTAAACAGAAAATTCACTGAGTAGTGGCTTATACTAATAGAAAGGTGATACAGAAGTTTGAGGGCATCATTGGTTTTTTTAATCAATACTAAAATTTTAGCGGGATTATGCCTGTCCTCAAACTCTAGTAATTACTTCTTATTTCACCACCTTCTTTATAAAGTCACTCACTATTTCTCAACCATTACTTAGTTTCGATAGACTCATCTTTAAGTAAATCCTAGTTTTTCTCTGTATTCCAAATCTGAAAACAAAATACAGTCCTTAAAATCTGAGCTAACCCTACTGTGCATTCAGATATTATGATAGTCTAAATAATGGTCTTTCTTAGTCATTGAAGGTTTCACAGCTTTGCTAGCCTGAGACACCTGAATTCTCACAGATTATGATAATAGTAGATTTCTGTTTCCTAGATTATTAAATTTTTGAAGTGATAATAATATGGTTGTAATACCAACTACTGGCATGCAGTAATAACGGCAAATATGCAAGAAGTGTAGTGGTTTTGCCTCAGAAACAGTAGAAGACAGATACTGATTTATACTTAATTTTTTAAATTAGAACTGTGATATTACTTAATTCAGATTCAGCAGTATTTTTTTTATATAAGGAGTTACATCAAGAGCAGTGATAATGTTCGTCAACTGAGTTATGCATGAGCATTGTTGTTGAAGGTAGCACAGTCTGATTCAAATTTATCTGCTTGAACAATTGCCTAAATTCAGTAAAACAAATTCAGGCCACTTGTTTCTTTCTGGAATAAAATCAAAATAACCTACTGCTTAAGCCAGGGTTCCTATTAACATTCTGACAGAATAGGTGTCAAATGTCAATGTATGTTTTTCTTGTTGAATATTACATCCAAAACCTAAACTTGGCAGTAACTCATATGACAATAATTTAATTTTAAACCCTAACATAGGGTCTATTTACTTTATGTGGGTGAAATAACCCATGACATGATTAGACACAAAGATTACATTTCCAGTTGTTGGACATATAACAATGAATCAATAAATCCTGAATACTGTTTACACTGCATAATGCTCAAAAAAATAAAAAAAAACCCCTTAACAGTTCAATCTGTCACTTTGGATTTTGTGTACTAATTTCTGAAGTGAACTGTTTTTCCAGGCTTGAAATACAAAATCAAACCCTCCCTGTTTATTAAGCACAGATTTTAGATAAGGTCAAAATTACTAAGAAGAGAATTTGTTTGTCAATTATATTATTTCATTAAAAAAATAGTACTCAGGTCCTCTGCTTTTTACATTTTAAACTTCACTATATTTATTTTACTGCAATCAGATATTAATTAGAAATCATATAAATTCCATTTAAAATCATTGATAGTTTGAATCATCTAAGTTCTTGGGTTCTCAGCCTTTACTACCACTAAAGATTTTTAAATTAATGTTTCTAAACCCTAGCACAACAGTACAAAAACAGGGAAAGGTTTTCTCTGGATCATTTTTTCATTTCTTGTCAAGTCCTTTGGATTTTACTCTATTCCCAGCTCAGAAGCCTTTCTTCCTAATGTAATATACTACTATACTGTATTCCCACTACAAATACCAAACTCTTTCTTGTGTATTACTCTGTGGGGTCAGCTATGACTACACATGACAAAAAACCACTGCCACTTTGTGTGGATGTGTGAAGTGTGCAGTTGTAAAACAGTAAGTGAAAGAGAAAATGTTGGATATATAGGAATTTCAGAGGCAATTTCAGAGGCATCTACTTCAGTGTTTTGATTCTCCAGGTGCAAAATTAACCTTCTGATGTATATGTCTCATCCAATTTCTACTAAATACATAATCTATGCTACAACCTTATTACAATTTTTTCAGGGATTTAAATGGAGATCATCAGTACATCTTTAAGACATTTAAAATTTTGCATAAATTATAATCTAGCAAAACAGAAATTAGTCTTTTTTATAGTCTAAGGGGTAGTAGAAAAAAATTCCAATCTTTCTCATTCTGGAAAACACTGCACATTTGAATGTTAAACACCATTCTTCCAAAACATTAATCTTTTTCAAGAAGCCATCTCAACAGGATAAAATGTGTCTTTCCCTTGCTAACAGAGACAAACTTTTACAAATGAATTTATTTGTTTATGAACATTATCTCCAGCTACTGCCTAACTGCAGAATAAAACATCAAAAACAGAGATAAAAGGAACTTCCACTGGTCAGATGGAAAAGGTAATTCCTCCCAGAAGTCTTCAATCTATACATATATATACATAAAACTTATATAAACAAAGTTCAAATAATATACAGATGATGATATGTGATGAATACAGATAAAAATTCAGAGTTTGAACTTTCCCTCTGCAACTGTGACTGGAGTGTTGGAAGGGAAGGATATAGGATCTTTAGGAAGGACAGGCAGGAGAGACGATGTTGATGTGTTGCCCTCTATGTTAATGACCAGATGAAGTGTGTGGAGCTCCACCTGGGGATGGATGAGTCAATCAAGAGTTTATGGGTCAGGATTAAAGGGTGGGCAGGGGCAAGCAATTATAGTAGAGGTCTGCTACTGGCCACTGGACCAGGAAGACTGAGTTGATCAGACCCTTCATAGACAGACAGGCACAGCTTTTCTTTCACAAGCCCTCATCTTCATGGGGGATTTCAATCATCCCTACCTTTGTTGGAGTGACAGCATAGCAGGGCCTAAGCAACCCAGGTGGTTCCTGGAGTGTGTCAATGATAACTTCCTTCTCCAGTTGATAAAAGGCCAACAAGAAGAGGTGCGGGAACTTGTTCTCACCAACAAGGAAGGGCTGGTGGAGAATCTGAAGCCAAAAGGATATGTTGGCTGCAGTGACTATGAAATGGTGGAGTTCAAGATCCATAGGGCAGCAAGGAGGCTGTGCAGCAAACTCACTACCCTGGACTTCAGAGTAGCAGACTTTAGTGTCTTCAGAGATCTGCTTGGTAGTGTACCATGGGATAAAACCCTGGAGGGGAAATGGGTGTGAGAAAGCTGGTTAATATTCAGGGATTGCCTCCACACTCAGGAGTAATGCATCCAAACAAAGAGGCAGTTGGGCAAAAAATGCCAGGAGTCCTGCATGGATGAACAAGGAATTCTTGGATAAGGGAAGAGTTACCAACATCATCTACCTGGACTTGTGCAAAGCACTCAACATTGTACCACATGACATTCTTGTCTCTAAACTAGAGAGACACAGATTTGATGGATGGATAACTCAGTGAATAAAGAATTGACTGAATGCTCACACTTTAAGAGCAGTGGTCAACTTAATATCCACGTGGAGACTCGTGATGAATGGCTTTGTGCAGGGGTTGGTATTGGAAACCGTGTTGTATAATATCTTTGCCAAAGACATGGACAGTGGAATTTAGTGCACCCTCAGCAAGTGTGCTGATGACACCGGTCTTAACCCAGACAAAGGGGGGAAAAGTGGATCCATTTGTCTGCGTGGCAACCCAGAGGCCAATAAGGTCACTCCCAGGGTGAATATCAAAATGGTATTTATTTCCTGCTCCAGCAAACATAAATACACCAAGATACCGGGGTGCACAACAAAGACATGTTTGAGGCAAATGCATAAACAGTCTGACTTCACATTCCACCCCATTACTTAAACATTTGTCACAGGAATCAAATAAAAAATCCAGACATTTTAGGGTGCAATTTTCTCAGTTGAAGGCACCGCTGCATTGCCTCCACCCATCCACAGTCAGCTCTGGGCCCGGAGNTAACTCAGTGAATAAAGAATTGACTGAATGCTCACACTTTAAGAGCAGTGGTCAACTTAATATCCACGTGGAGACTCGTGATGAATGGCTTTGTGCAGGGGTTGGTATTGGAAACCGTGTTGTATAATATCTTTGCCAAAGACATGGACAGTGGAATTTAGTGCACCCTCAGCAAGTGTGCTGATGACACCGGTCTTAACCCAGACAAAGGGGGGAAAAGTGGATCCATTTGTCTGCGTGGCAACCCAGAGGCCAATAAGGTCACTCCCAGGGTGAATATCAAAATGGTATTTATTTCCTGCTCCAGCAAACATAAATACACCAAGATACCGGGGTGCACAACAAAGACATGTTTGAGGCAAATGCATAAACAGTCTGACTTCACATTCCACCCCATTACTTAAACATTTGTCACAGGAATCAAATAAAAAATCCAGACATTTTAGGGTGCAATTTTCTCAGTTGAAGGCACCGCTGCATTGCCTCCACCCATCCACAGTCAGCTCTGGGCCCGGAGTCCATCCAAGCGAGAGAGAAAGATGCCCGCTCCTACATTGTCCTTCTGTTGAATGTGACACATAAGCAGGTAGTCTTCAGGCAAAATGGTTAAGGCAAAGAGAGTTGACTTCACATTCCATCCCATGACTTAAGCATTTGCTGCAGAATTCAAGTTGAAAACAGGTCTACGTCCTTTATAGTGGTGACACATTCAAAAGGGGAGGCGATAAGGAGAACAAGACCAAGCAGGAAAGAACAAAGGGGTAGTCACGTCCCAGATCCATGCACTATCAATTTCTTCAGTTGAAAGACAGGGGGTTGCGGGGCTTCCTCGAACCACGAGTTGCCAGCTCGCACCGAGGCCTCTAACTTTCTCAATTGAAAGACAGGGGGGTTTCTTCGAACCACGAGTTGCCAGCTCACACCGAGGCCTCTACTGACTTCCTCAGTCAAAAGAGAGGGTGTTGGGGGGTTTCCTCAAACCACAAGTTGGCAGTTTGTGCTGAGGCCTCTAACGATTTTCTCAGTTGAAAGACAGGGGGTTATGGGGGGTTTCCTCGAACCATGGGTTCCTTGCTCGCGCTGAGGCCTCTAATGACTTCCTCAGTTGAAAGACAGGGCTTTTTTCCTCAAACCATGACTTACTAGCTCATGCCAAGGTCTCTTTCTCAGTTGAAAGACAGGGGGGTTTTCTTGAACCACGAGTTGCTAGCTCATACCAAGACCTCTAATGACGTTTTCCATTGAAAGACATGGAGGGATTTGGATCAGAATACACCTGATAGAGGAAGAAAAATGGGGAGGAAAGGAAGAAGACATATGGGGGGGAGGGAGGGGGAAACAATGAGGATAGCATGTGTGATTTGGGACGGATCAGGGTTAATATAACAATAGCGGAGTAAACCAGTGAAAGCATAACATTTGAAGCAAAACTGCAGTTCTTATCCATAGTTATCTATTCTTTAGGTTGCTAGCAATTGTAGATAAACAACTCCAATCTTGATGCCTGACTCAGAACCAATAATAATTTCGGAGGACTCAAAGAGGTGCCGCTTGTTCCCCCCCCCAAAAAATTTTACAATTAGATTTAATCCCACTGGTTCAAATAAATTTAGGTGGCTTAAAACCAGAGTATTAAGAAACTTGAGGCATGTATAAAGCCTCATAGTAATCTCGTTTCTCCAAAGCATGGAATGTTGGGTCCCAGGGACAGAACTCACGAAATTGTGTGATGATGACATCCTCAGGAGTCACCACCACTTTCTTGCTTCCAGTTGAGATTGATAGGTATAGATCTCTCTTTCTGAGAAGCAACAATAACATCAACAGAGGATATTAACAGAAAAAGACGCAACTTTCTTATGAAACAAATATTCAAGTTAGGGAAAATCTGAAAGTCTATAATAGTGTATGGTGCAGTAGTATACTACAGTGTAAACAGTATACTGAATAAACACAAAATCAACAGTATTGTCAAAAAAAAAAAACAACAATAATAAAAAAATAAGAAAGTAAATACCAATACTAGTATCATATTAAACACAAGGGCAAAATCAACAGTTGTGAGCAAGGTTTCAGTCCATCTTCATCATCAGGGGTTATGGCCCGGCATGCCAGGACACGTCCTCAATTCACATGGTTCCATGGTTGATCATTNCTCAGGAGGGGGCACTGGTCCTCTTCCTAACAGGGACTATAGTAGTGGCTGCAGCTTGAGTTGGGGGATGCTTTTGTTTGGGGGCTGCCGCTTTTTTGCCAACCAAGGTATGTCAGATAGGGGCAGGCCTGGCATTAAATGTCAGGGAAACCCCTCTCTTATTCCAGGAATAGGGATTTCAATTCCACCATTCTGTTTCCAAAATCTATTTCCTCCAACCCAGCAGAATACTACTAGAATCACAAAGCATAGTGCTCCCTAAGCTCTTGTAATTTAGCCAGCTCTGTTAGGGCACATGCATTTGCTTTCGCTACAGCAGAGGCTTCCAACTTCTACCCCTTATCAATAACAATTGGGGGTTGGAGTTTGAAATCAGGATCTGCATTAAGAGCAAGATCAGGTTCTGCCACCCCATCATTAATAATAATGAGGGGCTGGAGTTTTGGATCAGAATTGGGAATAGGATCCGATTTCACTACCCCCTCCTTCACAAAACAATGAGCCTCATGCTCTGAACTAGAAAAGTCCACCTCACAGCACCCCCAACTGCTGTTTAAAAGTGGCGACGTAATGCTCTCTGTTTCACTAACAGGAAGCTGGTGCTGAGCCACCTGCTCAGACCCTGGGACTGCATCCCACGGCAAAAACCTCTTGGTTTGTAAGGTCCCTCAAGTTCTTGCTGTGAAACCCTAATTTTATTCTCTCGCTCATAAGAAGCCTCTGTTTTAAACGGCGTTCAGGGCTCAGGAGCACGCTGCGGCAGCACCCTCTCATAACAATAATTGGTGGCCACTTACCCCACCGGATCTGAGGTCTCCTCTGAAGAAAAACTGGTAGAACCGGTTCTACCACCAGCCCCATTAAGCTCCAGCAAGAGTAATCTCAGCATCCTTTCTTGTGCAAAATCGTCCTCTATAGTACCTCGCAAAATCTCTCTCGATCTTCTCATTTCAGCCAGTGCTTTTTGTAACCTCAGCAGAGAGGTCCACTCTGCCTCCAGTTTTGTCTCCAAATATTCATTCACTGTTTTCAACTCTTCATATTCTCTCATAACTTTGAGTCTCTCCAACTTCCCCCTCTGAACAACCATCCACACAGCAGCTACCAGAACTCAAAGCATCCCCAACAACACCAGAGACAAGTGGGAAAAATAGAAGTAGGGCATATCCCAGGGAGCAATCATAACTGTGCCAGAAATCATTTTCCTTCACCCTGTCGCCGTTACAAACAGACAGATCCTGCCGACTATGCCAAAAATGTCAAACCAGACAAAGCGGGGAAAAGTGGATCCATTTGTCTGTGTGGTGATCCGGAGGACAATAAGGTCACTCCCAGGGTGAATATCAAAATGGTATTTATTTCCAGCTCAGGCAAGCATAGACACACCAAGATACCGGGGCACACAACCCAGACACAAGCGGGTGCAGCCACCCAGAGTTACAGAAATGAACCCCAAGTCCCTAGGATCTGACCCAACGCACACACCATGAGGTCAACATGGCAGGGGGCAGGTAGAGAGAGAGAGGAAGAGAGAAAGAGAGGGGTGAAGGAACATCACTGCATCGGATCTCGAGAACACGTGGTCCAGCCACGTGGTCCAGGCTGCTCCGATCCAAGGGTATGAGTCAGTGCTGGCATGGAGGAGAACTTGCAGAGGCGCCTGCGTGGCTTGGTGCCCGTGTGGCAGACCGCTTGCCTGCGAGCCGAGGCCTCGTTGCCCCTGCACCAAGCGACCACTGAGCGCCCCACCCCTTCCCTTCCGTTTTATGCCCCCCCCCTCACCTCCCCACCCCACCTCCAGCAGTGAGGGGGAGGAGGGGGAGAGAGCTGTGCATGATCCTGCACTGCCTCCTGCTGGACAAACTGTTTAAGGCAAATGAATAAACAGTCTGACTTCACATTCCACCAGACTGTGTGGTGGGGTCAACACACCGCTGAGAACTGAAGCCATAGAGGGGGATGTGGACAGGCTTGAGAAACAGGCCTGAAGTTCAACAAGGCACATGTGAGGTCTTGCACCTGGATATGGGCTATTCCTTGCACAATTACCAGCTAGGCAGAGAATGGATTGAAAGTAGTCTAAAAGAGAAGGACTCATGGGTACTGGTGGATGAGAAACCCAGCTTTAGCTGACAACCTGTGCTTGCAGCCCAGAAGGCCAACTGAATCCTGGGCTGCATCAGAAGTGTGACCAGCAGGTTGAAGGAGGTGATTCTCTCCCTCTGCTCTGGTCTTGTGAGGCCTCAGCTGTAGAACTCTGCTCAGTTCTGGAGTCCTCAGCACAGGAAGGACATGGATGTATTAGAGTCAGTTCAAAGGAGCAGCCACAAATTTGATCAGAGGGCTGGAGTATCTTCCATGTGAGGACAGGCTGAGAGAATTGGACTTATTTAATGTAGAGAAGAGAAGGCACTGGGAGGAGATAATAGTAGCCTACAGGAAAGATGGGGAGGGGATTTTTATCAGAGTGCAGTGCAGAGGTTTTTAAGGGGAAAGAGGGGATATCTAGGTTAGATATTAAGATATTTTTCACTGTGAGTGTGGTGAAGTGGTGGAAAAGGATGGCCAGAGAAGAATGCCCTATCAATGGATGTGTCCAAGGCCAGGTTGGATGAAGATTTGAGCAACACGATCTAGGGAAAGGTGTCTCTGTCCATGGCAGAAGAGTAGAGTCCAGATGGTTTTTGAAGGTCTTTTCCAAACCAACCCCTTCTATGATTCTATGATTTGATGACTCTATGATTCGATGTTTCTATGATATAAAGTGAACATTTTGATTCCTGTATTTCATTTGGTGAGGAGTTAAGAACTTTAGTAATATATCTTCACTGTCCTTCCTTAAGTTAGTATTGAGAAAGATTGACTGTATATACCACTATCTATATAGATGGGTTGTGTATTTCAGTTTTTAACATAGAGCATAGATAGCAATACTGTGTGTAAGGGCAGAAATTAAATTCCCAAAATATATAGATAAACTCAACACGTATAAAGACTTCCAAATCATATCTGATATAGTCTAAGAAGTAAAATAACACTGTTGTTCTTACTTATTGTGCATCATCACTGTGATCCTCATTGTTCTTCAGAATAAAATAATGGAAGCAATTTATCCTTTAGACGTATACTACATAACTCTATCTGTTATTGTTGTAGTGAAGTATTGCATATAAGGATTTTTGCTTGTTTCAACAGCATGGTCCTGAACATAGAGGAATGATTAAAAAAATTAATACTTTTTCTTCTGAGACTAAGGATCACAATCTGTCCAGCAGTGGTTTTTGGCTTATCTGTTTACCTAGTAAACCAAAGTGTTCATCTAAGATCAGACTGTTAAACCATACATAGTAAAGCAAACCACTTATATAAAATACTTTTTCTTTTACTGTGTGATTTCATATTAATGGAAGAGATTGAATTTCAGTATGTAGGAAATATTTGGGTATTTGCTTTAGAATGTGAACACATTAACAAGGGGGTTATTTTAGTAATTTATTGCTTTTAAACCACAGCTTGAAGCTGGAACTGTACATTATTTTTACATTCAATAAAATTCAAGAAGGACAGAAACCCAGTGTTGTCATTACTGCTCCTTTAGTTCAAACTGGCCTTTTTTTAGTTCTATCAGACCTGAATCAATTTGACCAAGATGGTTGTGGATGAAAAAACATAATTCTGTTGACTAAGTGTGGAGATCTTTAAGGATTAGAAAGAGAGAGGGGGTGACAGTAGCAACTTGAGAAAATAGTAAAAATCATTAGGATGTGAAAACTGTAAGTGTGCTCAGGGATATGAGGAGTATTGATTGGGTGAGAGGAGGAAGACAGGACAGAAGAGGCAGTCAGAGGCTAATAGAAGACAATAAATTATTTGTATTTTAATGGCACGTGAGGAAAGCAGATGCTCAAGTGAAATAGTAATCTGAAGAATGACGTGCAGCCATAAATATGAGTTTTGTGAATACCTGATTGCTTATTATCATGGGTATTGTCATTTGAAGCCTATGTACTTTGCATAGGTAAATTGTTCATATGAATATTACTGGCACATATAGGACATTCTGTGAGCTATGAATGCAGTAGTCATGCTCGAAAAGTGCATTCTGAGGTTCATATGTGCCCACAGGGTATTATTGAAGGCACATCCTATACTAACTTTAGGAATTTATCATATTCACTGGATCATCCAAAACTTTGCAGAACTACTTTTGACACAGGACATAGAGCCTTAATAGTCTTTCTGCTGTTACATTCACTGATGCTTAAGTGATTGGTTATTGGTATTAAACTTTGATGTGAACAACCTAAATAACATTTCTCTAGCTAATGTTATCAATATGTCCATAGAATCAAAAAAACAGTATCATGGATAAGAACTTCTTTGCAGAATTAAACAGAAGAAAGATGTTAGATCTGAAAGTTAGTGAAATCTCCCAACACATCAAGAAATAGTGAAGGTGAAACACACGTTTATGTCAGTCTTCAGTGAAAAAGGCTGCTCTAGAATATATTGTACCACTGGCTAGTAGAAAAACACAATGGAAAAAAACTTTTCAGGCACATAGAAGACTGAAGTAAGGTAACTATTTGTTATGTTGGTACTTTAGAGTCATGTAAATGGAAGGAATGGAAGGAAAGACATAGTTTATTATTAAATTTAAGTTACATTATAGGAAAGAAGACAAAAATAAAATGTTTCTATTTACAGGTGATTTGAAAGAGGAACATGGATTTAATTACAAACCTACTCTTTCAGTATTGTTATAGATCTATTTTTTCTATTATAGTTACTTATAATTTGGGTTTTTTGCAAGTAGTTATTTCACAAACCAGCTTCTCTCCTCCAAAGTCATGTTCCTGTATTTAGCTTGCAACATATATTCTTGCCAAGGAAAACACAATTTCATATTTTTTTTTTTTTTCTCATTGCAAGAACATTTATTTGGAGTAAGCTGTCTTCTCTAATCTAAAAATGAGATAGTCTTGGTGATTAACTAACATTGGTCTTGAATGTGAAACCAAACACATTCTGAATTTGAATAACTGAATTACAAATAATTTTTGCATCAATAACTCAGTGGAAAAGTGAAAATTTCCGTAAGTGAAAACCAAAGCAAAACAAGAAAATAGTATGTGAGGAGCTGTTCTTGTGGTGTTTGTGTTTTTTTGTTTTTTGTTTTTTTTTTTTTTTTTTTTTTTTTTTTTTTTTTTTTTTTCTCTTTATGTTGGGTATTTTCATGCTGTGAAAATGTCCTTAGAATCACAAGACTCCTTCCTCTCCTTTTCATACTTCTCTTTTTCAGTCTCTCTCTCTGTTTTCCTTCCTTCCTCTTCTGCTTTCTTCCTTTTCTCTTGCAGTTTTTCTTATGGTCACTGCTTAGCCAAATGGTACAGAATATTCTGAATGAAAATCATGATTTGGGCTGAAGGAACTGAGAGTGAATGCAGCAAAAAGAGGAAGAGAAATTGCTGCAAGAATGTTTGCATTCTTCCTAGTGGAAACATGTGGGTGAAGCATTAGCTTCAAGGGCTGCGACTCTAAGGGTTAAGAAGGGATAAACAATTACATAAGTTTAGACATCAAGAAAGAAGTGATTCCTGTACCTTAAACCCTTGTGTGCTGTTGCTCTCTCAGTCTCTATGGTAACAAACAACTAGTGAAGAACAGTATGTACTTTATTTTCTATAGCAGATACAAGGGTCTTGTAAAAATAAACAAGTGTTCTTTCATCCTTCAGCTTTGCATGTCTGTATGTCTGTATTGAACGTTTCTTGTTTTCATTGTTGAATTACATGGAAGCCTAGCAATTCCAGAAATGCACAAATAATAATTGTTATCGTCTGTGCTAAGATAACCCCTTGATTCCTATATATTTCTGGCACTGAAGAAAAAATATAATCCCTTCATTTACAGCAGAGTCCTCAGGGACTGAACTCTCTCAGCTGTGATTTTCATTGTACCTGAGAGTCATAAGAGTTCATTATCATTGTAGATTCGGTTGTAGGTGTTGTATTGTATAAGGCAACTATTCATAATTAGATAACTAGGCTTTGACAGGAGACACAGATTTTATCTTATTCACATGTTGTCAGCAGAAAAGTAGAAATGTGAAATAATCTGTGTATAGTTATTACTGATATGATGCCTAAATTAAAACTCTCCCCTCTGCTACATTTTGAAATAAAAGTGGATCATACTGTTGTAGCAGAAATTCCCAACATTAGGAGTCTACAATTTTTACTGAGATATATAGCTAGTACCTACCAACCCGATGCTTGAAGAAAGAAAAACAAACAAACAAACAAAAAACCAAGATAGAACAAAAAGTTAAAAGAAAAAAGAATAGAAATATATGAAAAGTCTCTAAAAATTAAACAATGGAATCATAGAATTTAAATATGACGTTCAGATCAGAAACAGTTGATTATCAACAGATCAGTCAACTGGAAATCTGTGTTATGAAGGCTTTCAGTACTTCATCCAACAGACTTTAATTGGCTTCTATAAAGTGAAACCCACTATGTTACTGATGTAATCAAAAGACTAATGTAAACTTGTTCACTATTTCTCCTGGCAAAAATTTCCACTGATTCTTATGCCATTATAGGCCTATCAAATCTTGTTTCAAAACTTCATTTGTATTATGTGCCTATAGACTTTCCATTGTATTCCAAATTTTTGTGAATTAATTACCACTTAGCTATTATTTTGGTAATAAATCATAGTTAAGTATTATATATTTTTTGATCAAAATAATGTGTGCACAACATCTACTTGGAACCCAACCACCCTGAGTAATGAGAGAGTTGGTACTGTACTGCCAGCTTGACAGAGGCATCAGAGAGCACTGCTTTTTCTGCTTTTGTTTATATATATGGATATGTCATTGATCTGAGTAGGAAAATAAATTGTTGTCTTTAACTGTTTCTTGTGAATTTGGAGAAAAGCATGGTTTCAATTCCAATTTTCTGTCTAAGTAGACTCCTTGTCTAGATAATTCACTTTATTTTTTCCTCTTCTTTCATTGTTTTTCTGTATGTGATGATATAGTCTTTATCGAGAAAATTCACAAGACCATTTAAATGTCTGTTTATTGCACCATTTTTCAGGTTTTTTCTTCAGAATTTAGATATGTTCTTCATTATATTTTCTCTGGCTGTGAGATAAACGACAACCTGTCTACAACAGAGTAGCACTATTGAGCCATGTGACAATACTAATAAGGCATATGTAGCATGCATCATAAAAGTACCTATGAAAAAAGGTAAATACCAATTTAGGCCATTCTCATATAGGATACTTTCTTACACTGACATGTCTGCTACAACTAATGAGATTATCTAATTGACAGGGATTTATCCATAAAGGGTCTGCAGGTCATAAAGAGACAAACAAATCTAAGATTGAAATGACCTGACACAGATGTTATACTTCAGCCATTGCATGACTGCTCAGGTACCTGGAGCCACATTGTCATTCATCTGCAAATCTGCTACTGTCATGGCTAAACATCAATATTTTAGTCATACATAAATTCGGTCACAATCTAGAAGTGGGGCTGTCCTCTATCAGAATTCTCTGAGCAACCTTAATACAGATCTAGAAGAGTGGTTTTGTTCCTTGCAATGTGGTCATTGAGTAAGATATAGAAAAATTACGAAACAACAGCAGAGTCAGTAGTCTTCTTTTACAAGTGTCTTATCACCAGATTAGAATGAAACATTCTCTTTTTTTGATGAGCATGGATTTTCTTCACAGAGGCATGCATCCAACAGGAAAGGCTAGAATATGGAGCTTATTTATAACCTCTAGTAGTGTAAAGAGTTTTATCTTAAAGGAGGATTTGAACTCCTTTCAACAACATAGAAAATGCATGTTTGGGGGTTTTTTTGATTACAGGGGATTTTCAGGTAACTAGACTTAAAATGAATGAAGAGTTGTGGTAGGAAAAAACTTCTCATTTGGCAATCATAATTTAAAAGAAGGGCTGAAAACTTAATTTATTCAGGGAAATAAACTCTTTGGTTATATTCATAAGTGCTCAGAGTGTTCATAATTGTGGACAGATCTGCTACCCAATTATACATTTTGCCTGACTAATAGATTTCCTAGAGATTCTAGAGAGGTGGATATACATAATTGGCATAACTTTTGATGCTAGTGTCTTTAAAATATGTTATTAGCTTATCAATCTTGTCTTCCATATATTCATTTGATTAATGTTACAGTCTTCAATTGTGAATTACTATGTCCAGTGAGAACAGTGAACAGTGTTCTAACCACAGATGTTCTTCTGCAGTGCATCTATCCTGCTCAGTACGTCCCTGTTTTCTTTTCAGTTCTCCTGAAAACTTATTCACATAACCTGCACATTGATTTGCCCAGGCCTGATGAAACTAAATGATTAACTAATAATTATTTGATGAATTGATGAATTGATGATAATAATTATTTGATGAAACTAAATAATTAATTCTGAGATTAAACTGAGGGAGGATTATGGAGATAATTTGATCTGCCTCCTACACACACTGATAGAATTATGTGTCACAAGGTTATTAAACTCTTTTCTCCATCCAGTGTAGTGTGGTGTCATCTACACTATGTACTGGGTATAGCACACTGTCCTTGAAAGCAGTCCACAGCATTGCTTAGCATGGACCAAAACCATAACAAGGGAGTAATGTGGTTGCAGTGCTCTGATATGTGTGCTGGTCCCCGGTTGTTTCTAATATGGGAGAACTAGGGGACAACATATGATAGTAGTAGGAAGTTTGGAGGAAACAGAATGTGGTAGAAAAGCAATCATACTGGAGGCATTTATCCTTCATGGGCAAAAGTGTGAATGTTTATCATGCAGCCAGTGGTCAGGTTAAACCCCAAAATGGATGTTTTTAGCAATGTAACCTGTATTAATCAGCCTATTAAATGACTACAAAATTATGAATTAGAAAGAAATGATTCACACTTTTCCTTATATTTTAGCACCAAGAAGTGACAACACAGGCCTTTCATACGGAAGTTGTTCTGGTTTGGTCACCTTCTGATCAAACTACTACCCAAACCTCTTCTCTTACAGTCTTCTAATCTAATCTGTTACCAGTATGCCAGCAGAAAATCTCTCCTACCAGATCTATCTGGAAACATCATAAAAGGACCTGAGTGAAACAGGCCAATCACCTGAATGTATTTTAAGATATTTGAATGTTGTCCCACTGGGATGAGTGCTTGCACTGTTAAGCAAAATTTACTAAGAACTCTTCCCTAATGAAAATAAATGCTATAGGTTGAGTGAACTGTATAAACAGAATATTACTTCTTTAGTTTCAGGCAGTCTTCATTGGCACAGTCACAGCATCCAGTTCCTAGAATTTATCTCAATATAAAATTTCTTATATTTATGTTTTTCAAGAAATATTTCTTAAGGAAAAGAATAAATGGGTTTGCTTGTTCATTTTATCAAACATTCATATATATGCAATATCTAAATGTGATGACCAGCTGTTCCAGCTAGCTTGAAAACTTTTTCAAATTAGTTTTAGGCTTTCCCTGGGTATGATGGGGTGTAGAGAAAAAGAAACCGTTAAAGCATGTTCCCTGAGCACTTGAAGAGTCTACAGAGCAATGAATCAGACCAGCAAACTGAAAAGCAACCACAAGATAGAGTAACTTCAACATTACTTAGGTTTTTTTTTTCATAACAGTAGGGACATATTTTATTCCTGAAGAAAACTTTGTTTACAGAGCTTATAGGCAATACTACAGAAAAAATTACAGTATACAGAGCAGGTCTAATTTGCTGTACTTGCTTTGCAGCAGTAAGCGTAGGAAGTAGGGTGAATGGTTGTAATCACACTACTAAGAGCACTATTTTTGAACAATGCATGTCAGCAGCCAAAGGAAATTGTGAGTCTTAATTATTTTTGTCTTTATATTTGATATTAAATTCATGGAAAATTAGAGTTCCATATAATAAGTATTTATTGCTCCCTTTCTTTCTTTAACTGTGCATAAATTCAGTTTATCAAAATCTCTTTTCTTTGCTCCTGTTACATATGTACTTTGCACAGTGAATCTTGCTGTGAAATGGAGGATTTATTACTGCTCAGCAGTTCAGTTGTGGAATCTTCAGCACAGGAGGGACATGGATGTGTTAGAACCAGTCCAGAGGAGCTGCTACAAAGATATCCAGAGGGCTGGAGCACCTCCCATACAAAGGAAGGCTGAGAGAGATGAGTTTGTTAAGCCTAGAGAAGAGAAGATTCTGGGGAGACCTGGCAGTTTTGTAGCACTTAATGGGTGCCTACAGGAAAGTGTAGAAGGGTTTTTTTAATAAGGGAGTGCAGTGAAAGGATAAGGGGTAAGGACAGATTTAGCTTAGATCTTAGGATGTAATTTTTCACTGTGAGGGTGGTGAGGCATTGACATAGGTTAGCTAGAGAAGTTTTGGATGCTCCGTCCCTGGAAATGTTCTAGGTTGAGCAACTGTATCTAGTGGAAAGTGTCCCTGCCCATGACTGATGGGGTAGCACTAGTTAATCTTTAAGGCCCCTTCAAGGTCCCGTCTATGATTCTATGACTGTCTCCCATGGGAGGGACAGCACACTGGAGAAGAGGAAGAGCATGGGAAAACAGTGGTAGAGACAAAATATTATGAATTGACTGCAACTGCCATTCTCCATCCCCCTGCACCACAGAGAGGGGAAGAACATAGAAAGAAAGAGTTGTTAGTGAAGTTGAGCCTGGGAAGGAGNGGCAGTTTTGTAGCACTTAATGGGTGCCTACAGGAAAGTGTAGAAGGGTTTTTTTAATAAGGGAGTGCAGTGAAAGGATAAGGGGTAAGGACAGATTTAGCTTAGATCTTAGGATGTAATTTTTCACTGTGAGGGTGGTGAGGCATTGACATAGGTTAGCTAGAGAAGTTTTGGATGCTCCGTCCCTGGAAATGTTCTAGGTTGAGCAACTGTATCTAGTGGAAAGTGTCCCTGCCCATGACTGATGGGGTAGCACTAGTTAATCTTTAAGGCCCCTTCAAGGTCCCGTCTATGATTCTATGACTGTCTCCCATGGGAGGGACAGCACACTGGAGAAGAGGAAGAGCATGGGAAAACAGTGGTAGAGACAAAATATTATGAATTGACTGCAACTGCCATTCTCCATCCCCCTGCACCACAGAGAGGGGAAGAACATAGAAAGAAAGAGTTGTTAGTGAAGTTGAGCCTGGGAAGGAGGGAGGAGTGAGAGAAAAGTGACTTAAGATGCTTTTTTTTCTTTCATTTTTCTTTATCCTGCTCTGACTTTTGACTGGCAATAAATTTAATTAATTTCCTTGCATCAAATCTGTTTTGGCAAAGACCGTAATTCTTGAGTGCTCTACCTGTCCTATCTTGATACATGAGCTTTTCAGTATGTTTTCTCTCTCCTGTGTAGGTCAGGAGAAGATAGGCTTGGTAGGCACCAGAGGACCAGCCAAGGTCAACCAACCTCACTGCCCTAGTAACTTTTTCTTATGCACAAAGTTATGCTGATACACAGTTTGCTCTAGACCTGTCATTAAAGACAGTGTTGTCATCTGTTTCCTCTACCTGTAACTCATCTTTTACAGTCCCTTAGTGATATGCACTGCTATTGACAAAGTGTTTGAGTAAACTCAGATAAGTATTCTAGATTAAAATCTATTTCTCTCAGAAAACCTGAGACATCCCCCAGAGAATAACCCCTTACACCTGAGAGAGAGGAAGGGATTGCAGGAAAATGATATTGTCCTTTTCTGTAAATCAAAGGGAAAATATATGCATTGGTAACTGTAGAAATTGTATCCAGACTCATCCTAGCTGAAGCATTTGTCCAAGCAACCAAGGAAAATACCATGAAAGTCCTGTAGGGGTGGTTCCACACTTTTCCCAAATGACAGAAAATTAATTTGGGTAATTGTTCCCATTTTACTGCCAAAATAGTTCAAAATTGGGCAGCTCAAGAAGTAATTTTATGGGTGTATCATGCTCCATACTACCCACAATCAAATAGAATAGTGGAAAGAGCAACTTTCTAATAAAGTGCTTTCTTGAGCCACAGAAATTGGGATGTATGGAGTGACTGTAAGATACAATAACCCAAGTCAATGGTCACTGGGGAGTGAATGTATGCCTAAAAATTAAGGCATTCTGCTCAAAAGCTCCATCCACCACAGGAGCTCAGTTTCAACCCCTGCACTCTAAAAATCACCTTACTTCTTTGGCTAGGGAGCCTTAATAGAACTCCTCACTGTGGGAGTTGTGTTTCTAGTCCTCATAACTTTTAAACAAATACACTTGGAAAGCAAAGGATGTCCATGGGAAAGAGCATAAAATCAACACAAGGTGGATAGTCCCATCTTTCTAACAGCCACTTGTTTTTGGTTCCCTAATGGTGAACTGAATTTTCTTTTCTGTTTCAGGTAAAAATCCCAGCACCTGACTGCCGAGATACATGAAGCTGTTAATTGCCCGTGTAATGCTGACAGTGAGTGTAATTGTAGTATTTATAGGATGTGCAATCTGTCACTGTGCTCAAAGCTTTGGTAGGGCATGGTCATCTCCTTTAGTGATTGGGGAGATTGTTTCAAGGCCCCTCCTCTTTGACCTATCCTGGAAAAACAAATTCCTTACATTACGCGAAAAAAATTGCCCAAACCTTTAACCTTATGAGTTGCTGGGTATTTTTTTAACAGTTGGATCTAGACATGTAGCCCTGGGTTGCCATAGTTGTCCACTCCAAATGGTTAGTAAGTACATATAGTGAAGTAAGTCCACCCGCCCAGTGAGAGGAGAAATGTGGTGAGCAATGTTGATCAACACACTACTCTTCTATGGGTGAATATTGTTTAAGCCAATTTCAAACTGATGGAATCCAGGTGGGACATAGTACCTGCAAGGAGACCTTCCAACACGGTCCAGTTTTTAATGATTCAGTTTGTACCAGTAGGATCAGATGGCATGGGGTGTGGTGGAGAGATCAAATGAGATGCTGCGTATATTTTGATACCTATTGGACAAGTAAAATGAAACTAAACACAATTAAAATCCAAGTGTCTCCCAAATTTGTCAGCTGCTAGAAGGGGCGAAGAAGTGTGGTAAACTTAACGGTAAAGATATTATAAAAGGTCCCATTGCCTTTCCCACAGGATTTTTTGACAACTACTTTTCCCATCCAGCTAGGGAAGATCCAGAAGCCTTGTACCCAAATGGACATAGGGCTCTTGGATTTGTGGGCATGATACCTATAATCTGCCAGTTGGCTGGGGGCGTGTTATATTGGGGTAGTCCATCCTCTATTTTTGCTCTCAGATGATAACAGCAACCACTTAGGCATAAAATTGTATGATGACTTTGGTTGAAGAAAAAGATCTATTAATACTGCTGTAACAAGCAGAAGCTCCCAAACTAGGAGAAAAAATGAATGAACCCATAAACATATCACAGAAAATGATGGTCCTGCCCCTGGAACCCTAAAAAATTGGGCAGCAGAGCGTAGGAACCCACTTACAACCTGAACTGAATTATTCAATTGCAAGCTGTGCAGGAAATAATTATGAAAAAACCAGTTTGACCCTTAGACTTATTGGCTGACAATGCTATCTAGATGTCAAAGGCAATTTACCCATACTGCCTATTGCTTGATTAGCTATTGGCAGAAGAAGGAGTAATCTGTGGCAAACGTAACAACTTCAATTGTTAAAAAATCAATGACAATGAAAAATTGTTAAACTAATTACTGCTGACATACAGAACTTGGCTCATGGTATTAGCATGGAGAGACAATTTAATCTACCTCTACCTTAAATGAAACATTTCAGAAACATGGTAGTCTGCTTTCAAATACTCCTGTTTCTAACTGCCAATCACACAGAAAAATAAATGTTATAGATGTCTAAATTTCAGTAACTATTTCTGATTGGCCAAGGTGTTTGTAAGAAAAAGGTGGAAGTAAACAGGACTATTTACTATGTAAAGTTCACAAGAGTTTAAAGATTTTTACTTGTTTATTATTTATTTACTGCCACATTCCACCATTAAAGACATAGATTATTATTTCTTGATCATTCTTCCTCTCAAAATACAAAAGAATGAGGAAGAACAGGAGAAAGAGAATCATAATATGAAAGTAACTGATTCCAAAATGCACCTTATCTTGACTAAATTATACTAATAAGTGAGATAGTTAATTTTTGAGGAGGTGCATTTATAAGTTAAAAAAAGAACAGAATGATTTTGTGGAAGATGTTTTTAAATTGCTATATAAATCATAGAACATATAATGATTTGATTTGGAAGGGACCTTAAAGACTAACTCAAATCCTCCTGTCATGGGTAGGGACACTTTCACTAGATTGTCTTGCTCAAAGCTTCATCCAATCTGGCCTTGAACACTTCCATATTATTTTTGGGCAGTCTACTCCAGTGCCTCATCACTGTCACTGTGAAAAATTTCTTCCCTATATAAATATATCATTTTCCAGTTTCAAATCTTTACCCCTTATCACTGTATTTCCTGATTAAAAGTCCATCCCCATCTTTCCTGTAGGCCTTTTTATGTAGTAGAAGACTACTGTAATCACTCTCTAGAACCTGCCTTTCTCCAGGCTTAACAACCCGAAATATATCAACCTTTCTTCTTAGGAGAGGTGATCCTGCCCTTTCATCATCTTTGTGACCTTTCTAAAGACCAGCTTAAGGAAGATCATATCTTTTTTTTATTCTGGGTTCCTCAGAGTTGGATGTGATATTTCAGGAGACATCTCCTGAGCACAGCATAGAGAGGAACAATCACTTCCCTAGACCTGCTGGCCATATTTCTTCTAATGTAGCCTGGGATATAATTTGATTTCTGGACTGTGAGCACATATTGCTGGCTCATGTTCAGTTTGTCATCTACTAATATCCCCAAGTCCTTCTTGGCAGGGCTACTCTCAACCCATTCATAGAATCATATAATATTTTGGGTTGGAAGAAACCTTAAAGATTGTCTAGTTCCAACCCCTCTGCCTGTATCTGTGTTTGGCATTGCCCTGACCCATGTGCAGGACCTTGCACTTGGCCTTGTTGAGCTTTATGATGACAGCACAAGTCTACCTCTTTAGCTTGTTAAAGTCCTTCTGGATGGTATCAACCACACCACTAAGCTTGGTATCACCTGCTAACTTACTAAGGGTTCACACAATCTCACTGTCCATGTCAATGTCAAAGCTGTTAAGCAACATCTGTCCCAATACAGACCCCTGAGGGACCCCAATCATCATTGGTGTCTACCTGGACATCAAGCTGCTGACAGCAACTCTTTGAGTGTGAAAATCCAGTCAATTCCCTATCCACTGAATAGTTCACCCTTCAAGTCCATGCCCCTCCATCTTAGAGACAAGGATGTTTTGTGTGACAGTATCAAATGCTTTGCTCAGTTCCAGGTAGATGACTTCAGTAGCTCTTCCATTATCCACTTCTTCTTTTGTTTCTATTTTGAAAAATGTGAGTTACATTTCCCTTTATCCAGTCAGTGGAACCTCATCAGTCTGCCATGACCTTTCAAATATGATTCTTTTCTTCATCATTATTTCTATAACAAATACTAATTTATTGGTATGACATGGTTGTATGGATTTTTTCAGTGGCTCAGTCACCTCTGCCTGTTTGTGGACTAACAACTGTAGATTTACAATTTTATGTATTGACATCATTAGCACTCTGCAAAGAAAAAAAATATCTGAAAGGAAAAGAAAAACTGATAGCAGAAATGTTACTTGTTAAACTAGTTAATGTTTCTTGTTAAGCTAGTAACAGTCAAATATGTATAGAAAGTGCATGTAGTAGTTCAAGTATCTAGCATTTGATACTGTTCAAATAGTTGTTTGCACGTTAGGATACTCCAAGGAGGAAGCACAGATTTTTTGACAGAATTGTCATAAGTGAATTCCCAAGTGGAAGTGGTCATGGAAGTTTAGGATTTTCTTCCCAAGTTCCTTTTGCTCTGTCTGAGTGTGAAAAGAGTCCTTACAAGGGTAAGAAAAGATGAATGCATAAATGGTCACATCAAATATCTGCCCAGTCTGGTATGCTCACATAACAGTACATAAGTAGATGCCAAGGGCAAAATAAAAGCAGTGAAGTATACATGGTAGTTCTTCCTTTATTAAGGATTGTGGCTAGTCATAAACCTCTCAATGAACAGAGGCCTTTGTCTGTTTTAAACTTGTCTCGTAGTTGTGTTTGATGCAAGTAGTTCTTGCAGTGGCAAAAATGATTAATCTTCACTGAACCTTAATGAATTAAATGTATTTTTGTAAATACGTATTGTTACACCTCCTCAAGTTTGTTGTTCCATTTGTTCTCCCTTCAGAAGGAAGAAGCTAAGCTTATTTGCAAGTTTTGCTTACCAAATTGCCAAAATAATTGTACTATATTTTATCAACTTTGTTAGGTAGAAAATGAAATCTTTGCAGGTTACTTTATCTATGCTTTTTGAAACTGAGAAACCAGAACTGCATTCACTAATCAAGGTGAAAGTGATCCCCTATTTACACAGCGAATAATGATAGTGAATCTTACAATCCATCGCTTCCTTTGTGAATCTTGTTTGGTTTTCTTCTCTTACCTCGTAATACAGTTGTGCTATACACTAGATTAACAAGCCATACAATGTAAAACTACCCCTTATAATATTCACTCAGGACTTGTTTGTTTATTCAATTCCAGCTCAACTAAAAAACTGAGGATTTTCAGTTGGAAAGATGTGGGAGCTTAAATAGGAATGTATATCTGTAAGTCACACACTGTGGCTTTACAGTGTCCGGACAATATAAAATGCAACATGGAGAAATTAAACCTTATTTAGCTTTTGAATCAGGCTTAAATAATAAATATTTCTTAGCTAAGAAAGAAAATAATCCTAGTATGCTACTCATCTGTGGAAAATGAAAATTCAACTATTTTCACAAATCAATAAAAACTACCAAATCTCAGTTTTCCCTTTTTATTTAATTTAGTATTCAAGTTACATAAGATCTCAAGCTCTGCTAAGCACTGCAGAAGCACATTATCTTATATATTTTTTACTGAGTGATATAAAAAACCATAAGAAACTATTTTAAATTGAAAACCAACAAACAAAAGAATTGATCAAATACATCTTGCTCAGATTGTACAGAAAAGTACTCAGAGGCTTAATGGCATTCTTTAATGCTCCTGGAGTTATGCTCAGAACATACTTAGCTGGACACCTATCTGTGCAGATTTTTCATTCTCAAGTAGTTCTCAAACTCAATAAAAAATCATTACACATGTAAAGAAAACAACTGACATAAGAACAAGCTTATCAAGTCTTGTTTCTGAGGATTATCCATTGGATTCATAATTAACTATACTTACAATTAGCCTCCTAGATAATTTGCCTATGGCATCTGAATTTACTATTTAAATCTATTTTTGTGCTGCAAGGCCTAAATGTCTTTGAACATTTTTTTTTAGAACAGAGAGCAATAAGAGCTGGACACCAGCCTTCGTTTTGCAATGTTGAGCAGGAACTGCCCTTAATATCCTCTAACTGGGTCTCTATTATTCCTGTTATTCCCAGCTGTAAATGTTATTGCCTACTTCAAGGAGAAAATTCCTCAGTAGTGTCTTGACAAAGAAATAAACAAATCTCTAAGATCTCCATCCTGAAATATTCATTATTCAAAGAATCATTATTACACATCAGTGAAAACAAACCTGTTTCTGTAAGGATGCAGGGAATTATATGATAGTGATGAGTTGTTTAACAATAAAAAACATACAAAACAAGGTGAAAAAGGAATCTTAAAATTCTTATCCTTAATGTATACGGTGCTTAGGAAAATGTGAATTTTAAGTTGATAATTATGCTTGTGCATGCACAAAACCAGATTATCCAAGAGTGAACCTTGATGAAAGACAAAGAAAAATAATAAGTATGCAAGAATGTTTGCATTAGAAGCACATGATTGGCCTCCTACATGAGTTCTTCAAACATACATGAGTATAAAACCAATGTTTGTGATTTTTAATTGAAAGTATGTACTCAAACTCATAACTCAAATCTCTTCTATAATTGCTGTTAAGGCTTATGTCACTGTTGAAGTGGGCCAGCTGAAGGAATGCCAGGTGAATTCTGCCTAAGCAGTCGTTCAATTAAAAATTGAGGTTTACTCTTTGGTTTTTCTTTTATGGCCAACTTCAGACCTATTCTGTCAGTTGGGTACATAGTACACAATAATGATGCTTATATTACAATGTGCTTTTCTGTAAATCATAGTAAACTCAAGAAAACTTGAGAGAAAAGAATAGCTCATACATATATTTGACTGTCTATCTTTGAGACTTTTCTTCAGCAATAATGTTCTGGTAACAAAACCAGTAAATACTAAGTAGGTATTTTATCTTTGGAAGTAATTATGTTTTCTCTGTTCACTAAACTGAAAGGTAGCTTTGAACATTTTTATGTGAAATGCGCAGCATCAATAACTATATTACTAATAGATTCAGACAGTATAATTATTTTAAAATAAAGAATGTAGCCTGGCTTTGCACTGAGAGTGAGGGAGGGTGTGCTAAGCTCATTCCAGTAAAATAGGATATAAGACAAAATAGGGATGCCCAAAGTCACAATTGTTATTAAGGCTTTTCCTTTCATCATCATAAATCTGAAGGTATCCAACCTCAGGACTTCCAAGGCAGTCAAAGTTCTGCTCGCAGCTACTGCTCTAAGCTCTTTAGTGCCCTGATAGTTTTTCATTGTGTTTGGGATCTGTGTACTCCAGTAAAGTAACTCCAGATCCATTTGAGGAACAGAATCCTTATTCTGGACACTCCTAAATAGCCCTGGAAAGGTTGGCTTGCACACAATATACAGCACCACCTTTTATCTATTAAACTTATTTTATATATATATATATATATATATATAAAATTACAAAAATATATAAAATGCTGCATTCTACTTCAAAGTTCCTCAAATTTGTTTTGGTGGATAGAGTTTTTGAGAAGGCTGGCAATGCAGATCTGTGGTACTTCAGACAGAAAAGGCAATTGCATGTATCTATACTACACCACAGAACACTGGAGAGTAGTAATATAAAGAAGGAGAGGAGTCAAAAACAGGAAGCTTCATAACTGAAAAAAAAAAAGTCTCTTTCTCAGAAGTAATCTCTTCTTATGACAAAGTAAAGCTTTCTGGTCCCAGATGCTGAAACAAAAGGATACAAAGGAGTCCTAAATAAACTCCTTAAGGGAACAAAGTTTCAGAGACATTTCTTATTGGCTAGTTGGAGTTGACATACAAGTCTAATATTCTCTGAGATTTTTTTTTTTTGTTTCTGCTTTAATGCTATTCTGAGATGCCTAATTTTCTTAGTCTTCAGATGATACAGGGTTACAGATTCTCCCAGAAAATCAGAAATTATTTACCAATGCCAAGACTTTAAAAGTGGGCTTTGTTGCATCTAAGAGACCAGATTCTATATTTTCTGCTTGATCTAGCTTTACTCCAGCTTGAATCATACTTACATGTTTAGTTGAAATGAGTGTGATTAAGGCACATACTTAAATAGCCTGTTGAACAGAATATGTCCTAATTGAAACATATGCTTATAATTCTTTAGAAAGTCTAAAAACAGGTAATGGTAAAATGCCATCATGAAAGAAAGATAAATTACACTGAGATTTTTCACTTAATATACAGAATAAAACTAACAATTCAAAAGGAGCTAGGAAAAACAGTAAGCCCAAATATCTTTACCTCAGAGAAATTCTGAGTCACTTTTTCTGAAAACCAGCGTTTTCCCCCCTGTAGTTAAATAACCTACAGCATTCACTCTTCTGTTTCATTAAATACCATACTACTTCCCCCCAAGTAAACTTCAAAATTTGACAATTTTTTGCCTATGTCTTACCAAGTATAAAAAAAAATATCAAATTATCAGGATATATTTATGTATATGTAGATTTATCTATTTTTACTTATATACAAAGAAAATATAAAAGGCGAAAACCACTGGCATTGCAGTATACAATGACAGAAAAACATTTCAACAAGTGTATTTATATATTGATGTCTGTAAGCAAACAGACATAAGAGGTCTTAATTTAGTAGTCATAGTAAAAACAGCGCTGTGCCTGCAATATTCCTAGTAATTTCGTATATCCAGAACAATGGTGGAGGAAATAGTTATTTAGCACTTCAGTGTAGGAAAAACTATGTTTCAAAGTGTAATCATAGAGTCATAGAATTGTTTGATTTGGAAGTGACTTTCAAAGATCAGCTAGTCCAACTGTCCTCCCATGTGCAGACATCTTTCACTAGGTCAGGTCACTTAAAACCACACTCAGCATTACCTTCCATACTGTCAACGATGGGTAGCCACAGCTTCTTCAGGCAACCTATTCTGGTATTCAATTCCAGACCCTTTACTGTAGCTTGATATTGCTTTGATTTAATGGGAGCCATGAGATTTTGATTGATATTTTTAATAAGAAATAATGACATCCATATATCTGGAGCTGCAGTGAGTCCCAAATATTCTCATTTATGAAATATGAATGCTAAACTTGACATAAAATATTGTTTTCATAGAAATAATATAACAACAACTACAGAGGTGTGTTGCTTCCATCTAGTGCTGCAGTAATTAGAATTGGTTTAGAAAGACAATTTTAATGTTAAGTGTTCTGAAAATCAATATTTAAAGATTTGATAACTAAGTCATTGCCATGTCTGAATTATGGATTTTGGGATGGCATTTACAAGAAAATAAGGAGATCAGAGCTGGAATGACTGTGGTATATACAGAACAAGACACACTAATGAGAGACAGAGAAGCCAATTATAAGTAAATGAGAGGGTGGGAGTAAGGCTGGAAAGTGAAAACACAATTCTAAATACATATTACATAAGACACTACCATTGGTGGATCAAGGTAGAGATTATAGTTAATTTAAGAACAATACATTCTAATTAAAATGGGATAGCAGGAATTATTTTAAAAGACTTAAGGAAACCATTTGTGAATAAAATTACTTACATTAGTTTTTTTGTGCATTACTACGCATAAAATTACCAACAGCCTATTTGACAAAATTGTTAATAAGCATCCTGTCTTATGTTGAACATTTTCACATATGTTAACTTGAGTATAATTTCCTGAAAACTGTCATTTGTTATTATTATTTGTCTTTAATAATCAACTTGAGTTGTGTCAGAAAAAAAAAAGTTCAAATATCTCTTAAGCTAAAAAAAGCTCAAACCTTTCCCAAGTGACCTGAAGGATTTTAAATATGTCTTTAGAACCTGCTTGCTAATTATAGTAGCCTTTGAAGAGTATTAGCAGTTCGAGGAAAATTAGATCAGAAGGTCTAGTAATCTGCAGTTTGGAATGAATAGTCAGAGTTTCCCTGCTTATTTTTCCAAGGACCTTTATAGGCATAATGAAAAAAAAAATACATTCATTTCAATTTTCACTGTAAATTGACAAGAATTAAAATGAAGAATATTGAGATAAACTGGAAAAATAAATTTACATTTCCAGTTCAGTAAAGTCTCTCCCTTTATATTTTGGGAAAGAAAGAAGGACACTGGTCAAAGCAAGGAGAGTGAAATACCTTAGGCAGAAGTTTACCATATTTATTTTTAGAACCTATATCTGAAAATAAACAAGCAAGCAAAAAACCTCATTTTCCTACACAAGTAAATTACATGATGTTTGTATTTCTGAGTATTAGTCATAAAAGAACAAACTTGATTTTGATCACACAGTAGATGACAAAGACAGTCAAAGTGGGAAATGATGTGAAAAATAATGTTTAAATTTAGTTCAGTTAACACAGACATTTAAAATCCATAACTGATTGAAGAATAGCTGAAAAATGTATTTAATTAAAGTGACAATTCATTGAAATCATAACTACATATGTCTGTATTTTTTAATAATTTTATATATATATATATATATATATATATATATATATAAAATTGCTTAAAGGACCTTTTGGTCCAACCCTCCTTCCTCCAACCCTCCTTCCTGGTCTCCCATTATCCTCCTCTTCTCCCAGTTCCCTCAGTTGCTCCTCATAAGACTTGTTCTCCTGGCCCTTCAACCAGCTTTGCTGCCCTCCTCTGTCCATGCTCCAGCACCTCAATGTCCACCATTTATAGAGGGTCCCCAAACTGAACACAGACCCTTCTTGCCCTAAGCTGATAAGAATTTCTGCCCGCTTTGATGTTATCTGCAAGCTTACTGAAGGAACCCTCAATCCCCTCATTCAGATCACAAATAAAGATATTAAAGAACATTGGTCCCATCACTGACTTCTGGGAAAATCTGCTTGTGACCTGCCACCAAATGGATTTAACTCCATCTGGCTACAAATTCTGCCAGAAAAGATACAACTTCTGTCCTCGGAAGTAAAGTTTCTGGGCATATGGGGGAAAGATGGAGCAGCATGTGTTCCTCACAAAGTATTAATGACTTTGAAAGTGTCAAAAATACCTGAGAATGAAAAATATTTACAGCAGTTTCTAGGCCTGTTAACTTTCTGGAGGAGACACATACTGGACTTTTCCATTACAGCCCATCACCTTGGATGATCTAACTCATAAAGGAATCCCTTGGGACTGGACTTACATTCACAAGGGGACCTTGAAATTACTAGATTTTGAGGTGGGGGCACATCAAGCTATGAGTCTGATTGACTCAGTTGATCCACCCCACACTGAATGGGGCTTTGTGTCACATAGTGCTTCTACTCACATGAGGCAACGTGGTCCAGAAGTTCTGACTTGGCCCATGGGTTTCCATTCTCAGAGCTTTAAGGACACTGAGAGACAGTACTCAGCATGGGAGAAAGGCTTTCTGTGGTTAGTCTAGTCTTACAGGAGTCAGAAAGGACCATCAGGGTACAGCAAATCATTCTGCAATGACCTAATGTGCTGATGTTGTTACAGTTTGTTACCCCTCCCCTGCAGGGATTGTACAGTGAAATACTGTGACAAAATAGTATGCCTGGCTGGAACATTTCTGTCATGCCTATAACACAGAGGAAGGAAAGCCCAAGATATTGCAAATACAAGATGAATCCTTTGTCTCCCTAGAGAAAGAGACCCATCCCAGTGAAATCAGGTAAACTCCTTCATTTGAGCCCCATGTGAACAATGTGTGGTTCACTGATGCTTCCTCTTGATATGAAGGAAAGAAATGGAAATTTCAAGCAGTGTCTGTCCATGTTGATTCAGACAAGCAGATTACAATAGAAGGGGAAGGCAATACCCAAGTGAGAGAATTAATAGCAGTGTGGAGTGCATTATAAAAGCAATAAGAGGACTTGGGCCCCATAAACATTTGTATGGATCTTATGCTGTGTATAAGGGGTGCACTGACTGGCTTTCTTTTTGGGAGCAGAACATGTGGGAGCTAGACATAGTCCCAGTATGGCAGTGAGATAAAGAGAAAGAAATACTGGACATGGCCAGACAGAAACCAGTAATAGCTGGATTGGTAACTGCACACTACAAAAGGCAAAATCCTGCACAAGTGCTGAACAACTAAGTTGATTCTCTCACCTGTCTGGTTGAGCAAATGGAAATAGAAGTGACAAGAAGATAGGAATTCTTACTTGAATGGTTTCATGTTAAAAGAGGGTTAAATACCTCCTAAGAAAGGTAATAGAAAAAGGATGGTCAGTGGCACAGGAAATAAGTTCCAGTGTAATTTTCATGTGTGGTGTTTTCATGCCCTAAAGGACACTCTGCTTCAAATGCAAAATGGAAAGGCCTGGCAGGATGATTATATTGGCCATTTTAGGCTATCAGAAGGTAAATGGTATGTGCTGGTGGGAGTGGAGCAAAGGGCTTAAAACTATACTTCATTTTCCTTCCTAAACCTAAGACTCTTCAGTCTGAAAATGGCAGTTACTTTACTGCCGTGATAGTCCAGGAATGGGAAAAAGTGGAAGGAATACAGTGGATATTCACACTCTCTGCTGTCCTCAAACAAATAGAAAGGTTAAGAGGGCTAATGGGCTCTAAAAGTGGTACTTCCAACCCCATGAGGTAGGCTGGTCCACTTGTCTCTCCAAGGCAATGAGACACATAAATGATAGATGCGGGAACCAATGCTTATCCCAAACTTAATGCATTTTCCTTTGCCCCTCCTTGCCTTGGATCATAGACAAAAGATCTAAAAAGACAAAAGGTCATAAGACCCCCAGGGAGAACTGACATACTGAGCTGGGTAGTCTGTTCTTGTGAACTTACCTTCTATGGGAGCAGTACCACTGACACTGAAGATTCTAATTCTTGTGTCACTGTGGATAACCAAGCACAAGAGCATAAGATCAGTACCAAATGGATTATTCCCCCTTTGTAACATCCAACACAAAAGGATCGGCTATAACCCTAATTGTCTCCTATACAGATTCTCATCAGAACATCTGTTGCTCAGGAAGACTGGAGACAAGCACTGATAATCTATGTTTTTGTTGACTCCTTGTCAGTTGTGATACATTGTTTGTGTAAATAGCTTTGATATATTGTTTTGTACAAAAAAAAAAAAGAGACAGGTGATCAGTGAGAGGTGAAAATGGGGTGACAAAATACAAACAATAGATTAACAAGGTAATGTGGCACTGGTATCTCCAGACTTGGGAGGTTCCTTTAAAGTAAAATCTGGATAAAAGATGATTTGAGCGGAGTTGCACATATACTCAAACATCAATAAATGTAATGTTTGAGAAAACTGTGAATGTGAGTGGGAATGTTATCAAAATTAGTTGTTCCATAAAACTGGATTCTCAGAAAAAGAACTATACCTGTGAAACTTTTCCTTGGGATCCCACACGGGGCCCATTCCACGTGCCAGACTATTATGAAGACAACGCTGTGCTGTGGAACCCTTCTAGGTGCATTTCCCTTCCAAAACAACAGAATAGGTCAAGAGAGACTTGACAAAATTTGAATTTACAGGTACAAGTCTCAAAGATGTCCCTGAAAATCATCTGGCCTTGGACATGCTTCTTCTTAAAGAGAACAGAGTCTTTGGAATGCTAAATCTTACTGATGGAGAATGCTGCATCACCCTTCATAGTGCAACTACCTCAACAGAAGCAGCTCAAGCCAAGACAAAGAAAATTGTGGACCACACTGTTGAACTGTTCCAACCTCAAGACTAGGTCAATAGCTGGGCTCCAAGCTCATGATTACACTCCATCCTGCAGTCCTTGGGACTTACAGAGTGAGAGGCATGTTTTACAAAACTAGGATTAATGTTAGGTGCTGAATTTATGTTTTTGATGATTGTCCACTGCATGATTACCTGCACTCTGTCTTTTTTCAGTTCCCTCTCTTCTCCCACTGTGTGCTATATGCAACTTACCACCAAATAAGATGGATGCATGCATATCACCCTGCAAGGGGACTAGAGCATACCTATTTGGCCCACGAAATGATATGTGGACCTGGTTTGGAGTCTGTTGAAATGTCTCAAAGCAGGTGATTCTGAGACGTGAGCCTGTCCAGTGGCAGGAGCAAGCTGTCCTGAAGGGAACACCTCAAGTTGTCTGAGGGGCATGTTGCAAGTTGTTACCTGACACAGGTGAGGGGTTGAGGCAGAGATCTTAAATAACCCTGCAAAATCCTGCAATCTCATGGACACCCACTATCTTCTTGGACCTGGCAGGACAAAGAAACGTGCTGCAACAGGCAGAGCCTTGAACATGGTGACTATGTTTCATCATTTCTCTCTCTGTTGTTAACTATCTCTCCTTTTCCACCATTTCTCTCTCTCCTTGTACTCTCTTCCTTTTATTTTCTTTTTGTAACAAATGCAGTTGCAGCAGGCTGTAGGAGGCAATTATTTTTGTTTCAGATTTGACTGGCAACATCAGGCTCACTTAATGTTTTTCTGTTTTATCAAGCAAATTGTTATCCTATTATCAGTGTTTGTAAATTAGGAACTGTTGTAGCAGCATGGACCCTGTGGTTTCTTGTTGGTGCTCTGTCACAAACTGTTTATTTGATTGTTTGAATCCAGTGTTTCAGGACATGTACCTTATTTAGTGCAATATCGTTAGCACCCTTCTCCTGGGTGACTCATGTCACTCTGATGCTGTGTTAGTGATTCTGAAGAGCTCACTTTAAAGTGGGACCTGACACCATCTTTTACAGCACTCCAGTCATGATGGTCGTCTCACTGTGTTTCTGTGATGGTGACTGTCATAGCTATCCTGCTGCACAGTGGCTTCCAGCTCCTCCTTTTTGTTACCTATTCTGTGTTCATTGGTGTAGAGGCACTTGAGCTGGACTGTCAATTTTGCCCCTAAAATTGGCATTCTACTCCTAGGCTCATCTCTAGTGGATCTAGTTCTAACCTCTTAGTTTAAAGTCCTCTTGATGAGACCTGCCAACTCACTAGCA
>WAAB01001714.1:40541-68484 GCA_013389865.1 Piaya cayana
AAAAAAAAAAAAAAGAGACAGGTGATCAGTGAGAGGTGAAAATGGGGTGACAAAATACAAACAATAGATTAACAAGGTAATGTGGCACTGGTATCTCCAGACTTGGGAGGTTCCTTTAAAGTAAAATCTGGATAAAAGATGATTTGAGCGGAGTTGCACATATACTCAAACATCAATAAATGTAATGTTTGAGAAAACTGTGAATGTGAGTGGGAATGTTATCAAAATTAGTTGTTCCATAAAACTGGATTCTCAGAAAAAGAACTATACCTGTGAAACTTTTCCTTGGGATCCCACACGGGGCCCATTCCACGTGCCAGACTATTATGAAGACAACGCTGTGCTGTGGAACCCTTCTAGGTGCATTTCCCTTCCAAAACAACAGAATAGGTCAAGAGAGACTTGACAAAATTTGAATTTACAGGTACAAGTCTCAAAGATGTCCCTGAAAATCATCTGGCCTTGGACATGCTTCTTCTTAAAGAGAACAGAGTCTTTGGAATGCTAAATCTTACTGATGGAGAATGCTGCATCACCCTTCATAGTGCAACTACCTCAACAGAAGCAGCTCAAGCCAAGACAAAGAAAATTGTGGACCACACTGTTGAACTGTTCCAACCTCAAGACTAGGTCAATAGCTGGGCTCCAAGCTCATGATTACACTCCATCCTGCAGTCCTTGGGACTTACAGAGTGAGAGGCATGTTTTACAAAACTAGGATTAATGTTAGGTGCTGAATTTATGTTTTTGATGATTGTCCACTGCATGATTACCTGCACTCTGTCTTTTTTCAGTTCCCTCTCTTCTCCCACTGTGTGCTATATGCAACTTACCACCAAATAAGATGGATGCATGCATATCACCCTGCAAGGGGACTAGAGCATACCTATTTGGCCCACGAAATGATATGTGGACCTGGTTTGGAGTCTGTTGAAATGTCTCAAAGCAGGTGATTCTGAGACGTGAGCCTGTCCAGTGGCAGGAGCAAGCTGTCCTGAAGGGAACACCTCAAGTTGTCTGAGGGGCATGTTGCAAGTTGTTACCTGACACAGGTGAGGGGTTGAGGCAGAGATCTTAAATAACCCTGCAAAATCCTGCAATCTCATGGACACCCACTATCTTCTTGGACCTGGCAGGACAAAGAAACGTGCTGCAACAGGCAGAGCCTTGAACATGGTGACTATGTTTCATCATTTCTCTCTCTGTTGTTAACTATCTCTCCTTTTCCACCATTTCTCTCTCTCCTTGTACTCTCTTCCTTTTATTTTCTTTTTGTAACAAATGCAGCTGCAGCAGGCTGTAGGAGGCAATTATTTTTGTTTCAGATTTGACTGGCAACATCAGGCTCACTTAATGTTTTTCTGTTTTATCAAGCAAATTGTTATCCTATTATCAGTGTTTGTAAATTAGGAACTGTTGTAGCAGCATGGACCCTGTGGTTTCTTGTTGGTGCTCTGTCACAAACTGTTTATTTGATTGTTTGAATCCAGTGTTTCAGGACATGTACCTTATTTAGTGCAATATCGTTAGCACCCTTCTCCTGGGTGACTCATGTCACTCTGATGCTGTGTTAGTGATTCTGAAGAGCTCACTTTAAAGTGGGACCTGACACCATCTTTTACAGCACTCCAGTCATGATGGTCGTCTCACTGTGTTTCTGTGATGGTGACTGTCATAGCTATCCTGCTGCACAGTGGCTTCCAGCTCCTCCTTTTTGTTACCTATTCTGTGTTCATTGGTGTAGAGGCACTTGAGCTGGACTGTCAATTTTGCCCCTAAAATTGGCATTCTACTCCTAGGCTCATCTCTAGTGGATCTAGTTCTAACCTCTTAGTTTAAAGTCCTCTTGATGAGACCTGCCAACTCACTAGCAAAAAGCCTTTTCCATCTTCAATAGACCTAAACTCCATTAGTTGGCTTGGTGCCATGCCAGCCTGTCCACGAGCAAAAAACCCCCCAAAATTCCACTCATGAAACCAGCCTCTGAGTCATGTGATAATCATGTGAGTTTTCCAGCTCATTTCAATATTATTCCCTGCCACTGAGGGAACGAGCAAAAAGACTGCCTGTGCTCCTGATCCTTCAACCAGTTCTGAAGTTCCTTTCAATGACTTTTGGACTTCTCTCAACAACCTCATCTCTGCCAACATGCATGACTAATAGTGGGTAATAATCAGATGGCCATACCAAGCCAGGGAGCTTCCTAGCAATCTCTTAGCCAGACCCCACAGATACAAGAGACTTCCCTGTGGGATGGGTCTGTTCGTATACTGGGCCCTCTGTTCCCCTCAGAAAGGAACTGCTGATAACTATTACCTTATTGCACTGAAAACAGCTATTGTCTCTGCTGCCCTCTGAAATTAGTGACAGGCTCAGACATTACCTGCAGCTGGAGACCTGGACAGCTGCACGTCTGTGTGGGAGCTGCAATCCAGGTTGCCAGATTCTTTCTAGTGCTGACTTTTGGTTAAGTGGAAAGCCTAGCTAGGTCCTGTCTCCTGGGAGTGCTGTGACTATGACTTGAATTACTTCCTAGACCCAGGAGGGGGGCTGTGCCCTTCACACATACCTTCCCTGCATGCCCTGCCTGCGTCAGCTGCTGCACTACACTCTTCCAGTGTGCCATGCCCTGTTTGCTCCTCCTAGTTGCCACACTCCTGAGGGTTGCTCATCTATGTGATGGGGATTGGCTGGTGTCACTCTTATCCCCATCTATGCTGAGTCGGGGTTGGCACTCCTCAGATCATAGAATCACAGAATCATAGAATCATAGAATCATAGAATTGCCAGGTTGGAAAAAACGCAGTAGGTCATCAAGTCCAGCCATTCCTATCAAATTCTAAATGATGTCCCTCAGCATCTCATCCACCCATCCTTTAAACAACTCCAGGAAAAGTGACTCAACCACCTTCCTGTGTAGCCTGTTCCAATGCCCAATGCCCCTTTTCAGGAAGAAGTTTTTCCTGATTTTCAGCCTAAACCTCCAGTGGAGGAGCTTGAGTCCATTCCTTCTTGTCCAGTCCCCTGTCACTTGGGAGGCGTGGCCAGTGCCCTCCTCTCCTCAACATCCTTTTAGGTAGATGCCCCCTTCTTCATGATGATGGGATGGGCAGCAGCAGTACTTCTTCTCTCTTTGCATTTTTCTCTTCAGGGTTTCACAACAGTTTTCTGTTTCTTCAAGGGTCCCCTGGCACACTTCTGCTCCTCTAGAAACTTTTGCCTGTCACTGCAAGTGACTTTACTAAAAATTAATTATTTTCTGGAGTCCTTATTTTTGTAAAGGTTTCATTTCAGTCTTTGTGTCACTACTTGGTCTCTACATAAAACAATGATAACATGTTATTCAACTCACAGAGCTGTCATATATTGAGTACTTGTGCTTAAGAAACACCATGCTATATTTCTAGCTATGTATGAGTATCTTGTACTATTCCCTTTTGCCACACTCAACTGCTTCCTGGAAGTAAAGTTTAGGGATGCTATGTTAACAAGTGATAGAATTTTGATGCTGTGGTCAGCTTTCATGACAGCAGATCTGAACAGATATTAAAGGAAAGACTTTATCTCATAGATTATGATGATGATTGCCATAAAAGTCCAATTATTCATGGGAACTTATAATTGACCTTTCTAATAATATAAATAGAAACTAATTGTCACATGTTGTGCTTTGACTTGCTTTAGTTTACTGCTTCACAGGAATGACTTACTATGACTGGTATAAATATTTGTTGCTTTATAAGTGTTTATTGAGATCTCATTGATCTCATGAAGTGCTTTGCATTTCATGTTATCTACACACACATAAACTAGGAATCTGGCTTTGTTCTAGTTATTACTATCAAGAATATAAGTGCATTTCTACTAAACTAGATGTTAATGCAAAATGTGTGAATATTTTTGTTAATACCCACTTCTCCCTGTCCAGCAGTCCGTGAAAGTAGGAAACCTGCCCTGTGTAAATATAATCCTTTTGGGGCCCTCTCCCTGAGACAATGGCTCATATTTTTGGTCAGATGGCTACCATGTATCCTAACTAATCAGCCAGCCTGTGAATGTGAATTCCCTCTAAGCATCTTTGCTTGTTCAGTGTTCTCTCATGATTAGCTATATAAAAATGAACATCGATATGTTCATTTTGTGATATGTTCATTCAGTTGTGTTTATTCACCTTTACTTTGCAGAAATTCTTGTCCTTTGGATTAGCATCAGTTTTGAAAAAAGATCACCTGGTCAAATATAAACCTGAAGAGAAGCACAAAATAGAGTATTACTTGAATGAAATCTCTTCTGCATTTAGGCTAAAGAAAGAAAATGCACTATAAGTGGATTAAGACAGTAGTATGAAAACTCAGAAGCAAATTCTTGTCTCCTACAGCAATGTTTTAGTGAAATGTCTACAAATTTTATTACTTGAAATTTTGTATAGCAGTTAAGTGGGGTTAATATTTTGGATTTTCAGCAGTGGTTGATGTTTTGAGTTAAGTTGTTCCTCTTTAGAGTTATTTTGTTCATACTGAGCTTTAAATTACGCATCAAAGTTTTCAGAACCTTCTCTCACTGCACTCTGTATGACACAGAATAAAATGAGTAGCACTTGTACTCTACATGAACATTAAAACAGCTTTAGAATTATGCTTGCTAGTCCTGATTCAAGGACTGCAGTACACTGACTCAGTATTTTGCCTTTTTCTATATAGTTCCCAGGAAAATCACTGTGATGGCAAAATATGTTCTCATCTCTCTGAAATGTAACTTGAACTTATGATCTCAGGTGAATCTTGGTCACTTTGTCATACAAGGTTAAACCGAATAATTCTGTGAAGGCAACAGAACAAGAAAACAAGCAAGACTAATTTAATTTCCCAATACATTGGACAATAGTAGGACTGTCATGCTCATTGATACTCATTAGTAAAACCTTAGTGTGGTCTTTCATTTATCACCAACTGCTAGAATAATTCACAACCAGTGCTTGAGTTAGCAGTACTGTTTTATCATGGCCATTGTCCAGTGTCCAAGGTCACTTTTACTCCATCTAAAGACTACCTTGCATTTCCTTAGTGGCAGGTAAGGTCAATAACAAAGTATCTTTTGTTTGTCAAGTATAACAATGCCGTATACATGGCTATATACAAGCTCCAACCAATTCCCTCCAGGCCCCAACACTGTGCTTGTAACTCTTTTTTTTTAACAAGTTAAGAAAAACAAATACAACCATCTTCAAAATAGTTCCCTTCTGAGTTGACATACAGCTATACATGAGTCTAACAACTTCCAAATCAATTCATAGTTCATTTTCTGAAAGGCTGTTGAGAATCTCCATCACTCATCCTTTCACATTTCTACCAACAAAAAATGGGTTCCTTTGAGCAACAACTTGATCTTTGAGAAGAGGAGGCAATGTCTGGCAAATAGAGTAGGTGTTTAAGAGCAGTGGTGCTGTTATTAGCTAAAAATTGCTTCCAAGACACAGTGTTGTGGGCTGACATACACTGACATTTTCCAACTGAGTGTAAGAAAACTTACGTATTTGAATATACATCCACTGGTATTGAATGAAATGGTCAAGCTGGACCTTTTATGACTGTGACAGGTTAGACCATGTTCTATAAACATCTGTTTGTCTCCTCTTCCCATCTCGGTTCCTAAGTTATAGGGCTAGTCCTGTTTGGTTTTGTTTGTTTTTTTTTTTTTTTTTTAATGTCAGGCCTCATATATTTTGAGCCTGTTCCGTAAGATAGGTGCCTCAGGCTGGATAGATCAGAAAGTTATGGTTGCAGAGAAGACAGGCATGCCAGAATATGACTGCAAAGAAGGGGAATGCTGTATGTCCCCTTTTCCTTCTTATTCCTTCTTATATTCTTTGCAAAAGATATATTTCTTTTTTTTTTCCTGAGGCCAAATGATTCTCAAACCCCAAAAATAGCTCTCCTGTATTTGTCAAACCAGAACAACAAAAGTATCTTTTTGCTAATATTGCATGCTATAGAAGCCTACATATACATAGCTAAGATAGCTAAGATATAGAACATGGGAATTTCTGAAGTGTCATTGTCAAATTGAGATTTGCCTAGCTATTTAAATGCAAGTTACAAACAGAGAGCTTCAGCTACTGTGCTTGCATCTCTGTTTAGTTGTCAGTTTTATTTTGTTTTCACATCTTTTATTATGCTTTGTTCCCATGCTGTCATGTAGAAGATCTACACTAATGATTGGGAAGCTGTCTGATTTACTACTCTGTGGAGGTACTGAAATGGGCTATAAAAGTCACAGGATGACCCACAGAATTTAAAATTGTCTGTACCACACACAAAGGTCCAATGGTATACATCTCACAACATCACAGTACCACAGAATATACAAATTAATCTTAATGATGGATATCTGGGTTAAGCCTCCAGTAGATGGAAATAATTCAGGCTCCAACCTTTCAGGAAGTGAGAATGTGAATGATACTTTTTGGTATCCCAAAGATGAAAGAGAAAGATTAGGTATATTAAGGCCTAAGTCCTACAATCTTGACACATTTTGTGGCTGATTTGCTTTCGAACTCAAATGTATGGAAATACAAGGACCAAGACACAAATGGGCATCTATTCCATTCAGAATGTCCATCTGCTGCTGCAAAACCTGCATGAAATGTTAGATAGAAACCTGTATTCCCTCTTCTAGTTGGAAACTCTGGATTAGTGCTGTTTGCTTTGTGAGGATGTTGTCCTCGATAGAGGCACACTTTATCCTGTTGTGGTGCTAAAGGCTTTGCCCAGTAAATGTCACACCTCATTGTACAATGTCCTCAGATAAATGCTCTTCTGCAGATAGTCACAGAAAATGTGATTGTGCCTGAATATAACATGTCATTCCTCCTCCCCACTTTACACTCAATATGAATCACTGATTCCACTTTTACATTTACCATGTTTAAATGTTTGGTGTGAAATGATAGCTTGGGAAATCATAGCTTTCATTAAAGAAAAGATCTTAAGTGCTAAGTTGGGTATGCAATAAGCATAAATATTTTGGTTTATGTTACATGGAGAGACTATTTTTAAGTGACAGTTTATGTTGTTGCAACTGGTTTTACAGTAACTGCTATACAGTGGAGAGCAATGTCGGATTACAGACTTTTAAATAGGTGTTTTTTAAACAGTTATTATGACAGTATGGAAACCAATATTAATATACTCTTTGAATAGAAAAAAAAGAGAGTTTTGTTTGTTAATATCTAACTGATCTTCATTTTGTCCCCTTTCATTTTGTTATTTTTGACAACCAGTAAATATTATATATTTAAAGATATATTCATTTTCCTCATTTATGAATGATGATAATGAAAAGAGAGACTGTAAAGCCACTTGTTATCACAGAAAAGCTAAATGGTGATTTTTTGTGTGTCATTGTATATTAGAGTTCTTCAAACTTAACATTCCATCCAGAAATGAGGAAAGCCTGTTCTTGCTCTCACTCTTCTTTGCTCTCTCTCTTTTGATGAGATTTTAACATTGTTTAATGCATTTTCCCTTCCTTTGTAAATTCTTCTGTTCTGCTTAACAAGATGATTTTTAAACCAAAGGGACTGCATAGCAACTTCAACTTATTCTTTCTAAGAAACATTCACCTGTCAATGATACCCAATTTCCTAATTTATAAATTTCAGAGAAGAAGTAAGAATTATGTTCTTCTGCCTCTCATGAAGTTATTTATGCAATGGACTTCAATATTATCACTCGAAAATGCCAATTAAAATCTCATTAAGGCTCAGCAATTATTAACTTAGATGACACTTAAGCTTTTCAATATAATCTTTTGCTTTGACTATTTTATTCATATTTGTAATACAATATATAAATATATGTATGACAGTAATGTTATTAATTTATTTTTATAATATAATAATGATTCTGCTAATATAAATGGATTTGACATATTCCTATGAAATATTTTGGCTAAGAAAGAAATATTATTAGCAGAAAAGTGTCTAGTGAAAATATTTTTCCATTATCTATATGCAAAGATTTTAATATGCATACATATTACTACTAGTAGGACCTCTGATCTTCCTTGTTTCTAAAATATTGGGGTTTTAAATCATAGTGCCCTTGGGCAGTAGACATTTTAAGCAAACTTGACAACATTAAAAGATCAACCAAGTGCAATCTTCTCTGGTAAAACAATAATATACTAATATTCATGTATCCTTAAAGTTAATTTGAAATGTGATTATATTTGTTTGCTTATCTAGTTAAAAACTGCATCTAAAATATTATTTAATGTGACTTGGTTTTCAGAACTGATATACATGATGAGCAATGGTAGCATAAATATTTTCCGTTTGTATCATTGTAACATTACATATTTGCATGTGTTTAAAGACCACTTCAGCATAAGAAAAAAGCCCTTAAAAGACACATATAAATGGCAAAGGCATACAGGTTTATTAATTTAGTAATTTTTTAGAGAAGGCTAGGGGAAGATATTATTTTCCAATTTAAAAAACAACAAAGAATATGTCATAGTATACATAATTGATGTAGAGTTTTAAGAAAGTAGTAACTGCTATAGAAAATTTTTTTTTTGTTACTCTGGTACAAATGAGAAGACTAATAGAAATAAAAAGAGTAAAACAGAGACTTGATCAATTTGTGAAATACAGGCTTACTAGTATCTTTCAAGCACTCTGACTCCTCTACATCAAAGCTTCCTTAATCCAGTGATCGACACAAGGATGCATCAGAGGAAATTCTGTCATGTAATTACTCTCATTTTCCCCCCCTAAATATTCATTAACTCTAATTTATTAGAATCATGACTGGATGGGCATTTCCAGTGAAAAGCATGACAAACCGTAGGATTTATAAACTGAAAGGAGTGACAATAAGATAAATATTTAGTTGAATAACAGTAGAATTAGACAGGAATCTGAAATACATCATATATATTTGGTCTCATTTTTGTTTTTTTAAATTATGGGCTAGTTAAACTTGAACAACTTTCCCAAACAAACAAGTCATCAGGAATGTCTGTTTTGGGATGTAATAACAGGTTACAGCAACTTGTGCATGGAGAGGAAGACTAAATCAGTTTTATGAACAAGATTTTCTTTTCAGTGAAAACAAAACTAATACCAAAGAGACAACCTCCTCACACAGCTGTTGAAAGAGCCAACAAGGTCCTTCTGGACCTACTGTTTGTGAACTGAGAGGGTCTTGTGGGATATATGATGGTTGGAGAATGACTGGGATAAAGTGATCGTGAGAATTCTCAGTTCTAGATGAGGTGAGGGTTGGTGGTGGTTAGCAGAACAGCTAGCTTGAACTTCCAGAGGCAAACTTTGTTCTGTTTAGAAGGCTAGTTGATAAAGTCCCATGGGAAACAGTCCTCAAGGGCAAGGGAGCCCAAGAGGGCTAGGGACTCTTCAGGAAGGCAGTGAAGGAGCAAGCTGTCCCCATGTGCCTGAAAATGAGCCAGGGTGAAAAAAAACCTTGGTTGAGCAGGAAGATCTGGGGGAATATCAAAAAGAGGAAGTTATATGAACTGTGGAAGAAGGGACAGGCACCTTGGGTGGACTATAGGGAGGAAGTAAGATCTTGCAGATGAAATATCAGGAAGGCTACAGGACAACCAGAGATCTGATTGCCCAATTTGGTGAAAGATAATTAAAAATCTTTCTATAAATATATCAATACTAAAAGAAGGACCAGGGACAATATTCAGTCTTTACTGGATGCAAAGGGAACAACTGTGACAGGGTATGAGGACAAGGCTGAGGTGCTTAATGTCTTCATTGCCTCAGTCTTTAATACCAAGGAAGGTTATTCCCTGTGTGTACATCCCCACGAGCCTGAGAAGCAGAACAAAGCTCCCACAATCCAAGAGGAAGCAGTTAGAGAACACACACAAGTCCATGAGGCTGGATGGAATCCACCTCAGGGTATTGAAGGAGGTGGCAGAAGTGTTTGTCAAACCTCTTTCAAACATCTTCCAGCAGTCCTGGCTGACTTGGGGAATTTCAGCTTCACTGAAGGCTGGCTGATGTAATGCCCAATTACAAGAAGGGTTGGAGGGAGGACCAAGGAAACTACAGACCTGTTAGCCTGACCTCAGTGCCAAGAAAGACCAAGGAACAGGTGATCTTGAGAGCTGTCACACAGAATGTGGAAAATAACCAGGTGATCAGATCTAGTCAACATGGGTTCACGAAAAGCAGGTCCTGCCAAACTAACTTGATCTTCTATTACAAGGTGACATGCTGAGTGGATGAGGGAGAGGCTGTGGATGTGGTCTTCCTGGACATCAGTAAAGCTTTTGACACAGTTTCTCATAGCATTCTGCTTAGGAGACTGTCAGCCTCTGGCCTGAATGGGTGCACACCCTCCTCAATGGAAAACTAGTTGGATGCCCAGGCCCAGAAAGTGTGGTAAACGGAGTTAACTTCAGCTGGAGGCTGGTCACAAGTGATGTCCCCAAGGGCTCATTGCTGGGTCCAGTCCTATTCAACATCTTTATCAATTACCTGGTTGAAGGCATTGAGTACACCTTTAGTAAGTTTGCAGATGACACTAAGCTGGGAGGCAGTGTTGATCTGCCAGAGGTTCAGGAGGCTCTGCAAACGGAACAGGCTGAACCTCTGGGCTAAGACCAATAGCATGAGGTTCAACAAGGCTAAATGCTGGGTCCTGCAATTGGAACGCAATAATCCTATGCAGTGCTACAGACTAGGAAAAGACTGGCTAGAAAACTGTCTGGAGGAGAAGGACCTGGGGGTGTTGGTGGACAGCAAACTGAACATGAGACAGCAGTGTGCCCAGGTGGCCAAGAAGGCCAATGGCATCTTGTCTTATATCAGTAACAATGTGGCCAGCAGGTCCAGGGGGATTATTCTCCCTCTGTACTCGGCACTGGTGAATCCACACCCTGAATATTGTGTTCAGTTCTGGGCCCTTCACCACAAGAAGGATGTTGAGGCTCTGGAGCATGTCCAGAGAAGTGTGACAAAGCTGGCAAAGGGTCTGTAAAACATCTTATGAGGAGTGACTGAGAGAGCTGAGGTTGTTTATTCTGAAGAAGGGGAGTCTGAGGGATGACCTTATTGCTCTCTAGAACTACCTGAGGGGAGGTTGTAGAGAGGAGGGTGCCGGCCTCTTCTGCCAGTTGACAGGGGACAGGAAAAAAGGGGGTGGCCTTACTCTGTGCCAAGGGAGGTTCAGACTAGATATCAGAAAGAAATTTTTCATGGACAGAGTCATTGAGCACTGGAACTAGGGAGGTGGTTTAGTCACTATCCCTGAAGGTGTTTAATAGACAGCTGGATGTGGTGCTCGGGGACATGGTTTAGTGTTTGATAGGAATGTTTGGACTCAATGATTCAAGATGTGTTTTCTAACCTGGTGATTCTGTGGTTCTCTTATTTTTATTTTACGCTTCTAGATTGCAGATGAAATAAAGCATGTCCAAACACTGTGAACTTCAAGTGTTAGTCAAAGAAGTCTGGAGAAATATTACTGGAAAAATCTTTTTGATGCTAATTTTGAACCTAGCTTTTAGGACCAAAAAGTTCAGATAATGTTATAGAGTGAAATTGATCATCATATTTTCTGTGTTATTGTCAGATTCAAATTCAGCTCCCTAATTTTTTATGTTCACCTTCAATACCTCAGCTGCAATTCTCAGCAGTCCCCATTGAACAACAGCTATAACACTCAGCAGTGTGAATTGTAAGGTTTAATTTCTGGGACCTTCAGTCTTAAGAAATGACTGAGATATCACTGCCAGGAGTTGCATGCGCTGAACCCAAATAAAATACTAGTTTACTAGTTAGGTTACAGCCTTGTCAATGCAGCACCTTTTTACACTTCTAACACGTTTTCAAACAGAATAGTTGATTTATTAGCAAGTTGTTCTTGTATGAAATCCAGAAGGGATGCTTTTTCATGATTGTAGTATACTAAAGCTTAGCAAGAGACTTACTCATGTAAATATATCTGAAAAACAAATGAGTACCCTAAATCAAGGGCTAATTTAAACCTTTAGGAAGACTAGATCTGAGAATTTTTTAAAAGCTGTCAAACAATTAATGACTGTCCTGTGATTTGAATATGAAAATTGCTGCATAAGTTATCTTTATGAATGTAAATAATATCAGAATCCTGTCACTGAGGAGCTGTATTCTCACTGAAAACAGGGTCTCGTAGTTTATGGGGATAGAGGATGACTGAATGCTTTCCTGAGCAACTGTCCTTAATGCCACCAAGAAAAAGAGAAGAGAAAAAAAAAATCACACAAGCCCCCTGCCCCAATCAGAAAGCCAAAAAGTTGTAGTTACTTACGTTAAATTTACAAACATTAGGAGAATGTCCAAATAATAGGTACAACTAAATATTTCTAAGTATATGTAGCAAAAAGGATGTAGGTGGAAGCCTTCCCTTGCAAGTGTGATTCACTATTTGAGAATACCAGTGTCCAAATCAGAGCTGTTTGATCCTGCTTCTAAATAGGAGAGCAAATCATAGGTTTTCTCCCAGGCAATCAGTGTACTTAATGCCAATCAGAGAGGTATTTTTCTTGTTCTTTAGGCAAGTGTAACGTTATTAGACTAATTTACTTTACCAGTATGAATTGTCATCACTCCAGGAAGTTTCTTTAGGCAGCAATTTCCCCTCCATGGAGTTTCCACAGAATTCCAGAAATGGAGAAAACACATTTTATTACTCCATCAACTTGGCAACCACTATGAGGTGGCATAAGGGAGTCACGTTAGTGTTACGTAACATTTTTTGCTTTGAGGGATGAACAAGACGATTTTGATTATGCTTATGCTGTATTTATTTAAATGGTTGACTAGAAATAAGAATGGATTGACTAACAAAAATGATTTCTAGGTAAAGCAAGCATAGAATAATTTTCTTGGCATCTTATTTTGAGATGGTTGTGCTTTTTCAATGCATTTTCATACTATTTTCTCAATGAGGTTTAAGAGAAATAAACTAAAATCAACCCACTGTCGAAAGGTCTTGCATCTCTGCTGGATTACACCTCATGTTGTCTGGCTAATTAATATCAACTGGTAAAGCTGCTGAATGACCTCAGACAGAGATTTCTGGAAAGGCAAATGTCCAGCAATGCTTCAGTGTCAGTACTTTTTCTAATAGACAGCCAAATACCCCAGTCATTAGAAGAATATTCATAGAATTATAGAATCATTATGTTGGAAAAGACACATTGGATCATCGAGTCCAACCGTTCCTATCAATCACTAAACCATGCCCCTCAGCACCTTGTTGACCTGTCGTTTAAACACCTCTAGGGAAGGTGAATCAACCACCTCCCTGATTAGCCTGGTCTAGTGCCCAATAACCCTTTCTGTGAAAATTTTTTCCTAATGTCCAGCCTGAACCTCCTCTGGTCCAGCTTGAGGCCATTCCCTCTCACCCTGGCACCTGTTGCTTGGGAGAAGAGTCCATTGCCCTCCTCTCTACAACCTCCCCTCAGGCAGTTCTAGAGAACAATGAGGTCTCCTCTCAGCCTCCTCTTCTCCAGGCTAAACAACCCCAGCTCTCTCAGCTGAGGCCTCAAAAGGCCTGTTCTCCAGCCCCTTCACCAGATTCATTGCTCTACTCTGGACAGACTCCAGGGCCTCAACATCCTTCTTGTGGTGAGGGGCTCAGAACTGAACACAGGATTCAAGGAGCGGTCTCACCAGTGCCGAGTACAGAGGGAGAATAACCTCCCTGGACCTGCTAGTCATACCATTTCTGATGCAGGCCAAGACGCCATTGGCCTTCTTGGCCACCTGGGCACACTGCTGGCTCATATTCAATTTGCTGTCAACCAACACCCCCAGGTCCTTCTCCTCCTGGCAGCTTTCCAGGCAGACATCCCTAGTCTGTAGCACTGCATAGGGTTGTTTTGCCCTAAGTGCAGGACCCGCCATTTGGCCTTGTTAAATCTCATGCCATTGGACTCTGCCCAGTGGTTCAGCCTGTTCAGATCCCTTTGCAGAGCCTCCCTACCCTCCAGTAGATCGACACTTCCACCCAGCTTAGTGTCATCTGCAAACTTACTAAGGGTGCACTCAATGCCTTCATCCAAGTCATTGAAAAAGACATTGAACAGGGCTGGACCCATCACTGAACCTCGTGGAACCCCACTTGTAATTGGCCTGCAGCTGGATTTAACACCATTTCCCACCACTCTCTGGGCCCGGCCATCCAACCAGTTTTCCACCCAGGAGAGTGTGTGCCTGTCCAGGCCAGAGGCTGACAGTTTCTGTAGCAGAATGCTGTGAGAAACTGTGTCAAAGGCTTTATTGAAGTCCAGGAAGACCACATTCACAGCCTTTCCATCATCCAGTAAGCATGTCACTTTGTCATAGAAGGCGATCAGGTTAGTTTGGCAGGACCTGCCTTTTGTGAACCCACGTTAACTGGGCCTGATCACCCAGTTATCTTGCATGTGCTTCATGATAGCACTCAAGATAACCTGTTCCTTGGTTTTCCTTGGCATTGAGGTCAGACTGATAGGCCTGTAGTTCCTGTATCCTCCCTGCGACCCTTCTTGTAGATGGGCCATTCAAGAAGAAATACATGAATGAATAATGACACTCTTTCTCTGGAGAACAAAACAAGATGAAATGTCCATGCAGGACTACAAATTATATTTTTTCCTGTAATTCTACTTTCAGAAGAGCTGAGGCATCCAATACCTCATAGCTTGTGTAGATTTAGCATTTACCTACTTCTGCTTTATCCTTTAAACAGTTAGGGAAAAAAACTTTGTTGATTTATGTAACAATTTTCCATGTTATAGGTGATTTGCTAGTATTTACAGTGGATGGTATCAATGCACTCCTTTTCAGTATGACTACTATGTTTTGAAAAAAATTCTTGTTGCTTTTTCACATTTCCACTCTGTCCTTCCAACTTTTCCAGCCTTGCTTACTTTATTCCTTTCCATGTTTTACTTAGCATATTTCTGTTACTCTAAACACTGTCAAATCAGCTGGTTTTAATCCCATATTTGATTTTCTTTTTATCTATATTGTGGCATATAAAAGAAAACTATTTCCATATACTTTCGTAATGCAAGCCATCCACATTTTGTAAAATGCCAACTGTATGGTGATCATTGTCAGTTTACCTGTGAGCATGTAATATTTGTTAGTCTAGTTTACTCAAAAGAATCATTGTTTTAATAAGCACTACTGAATTCTACTTCATATTGAGAAAAATATATCAGAAAAATCATTGCTCAGTTAAAAGAATGCATGAAAAAAATAGAAATATTTATTATTTATATTAGATAAAATGTGAAAACTGGAAGTCATAGATTTGGCTATACTAGTATCTTCTAAACATTCTGCTTCATTTTAACTGCTTGGATTTGAAAAAAAATTACCTATACATTTAAATTATACTTGCTTCTTTAAATTCAGCTGTAAACTCAATGCTGTCTTGGCTTAATAAGCATTAATGACATTGGAAGGCAATTTTGTCTTGAATTTCAGAGTTTAAAATTTGGGGATTTTTAGGAATAATTGTTATGTAATAGTGCAGATCTCATTTTTCTCTTTTAGAACTACATATTTTTATGATAATTTGCTGTGAAATCTTGAATCTTTTCATTTAAATTACCTTTCCTGAACTCCAAAGGGATGAAAGAGTGAGATTTAACTTACTTATTTCATGACCCTCTATTTTAATGCCAGATGGAATTTTCCATAGATTTGAACTGTTAGAAGTGTGACGTCTTGTACTGAAGCTCTCAGGACTGAATGACTATAGACACATATAAAATCTTCTGATTAGTGCTGAGTCACTAGACAGAAAAAAAACCCAAAGCATAAAACCAGACAAAAAACCCCAAACCAACAGACTAAAACTAATAGAACTACGATAATTATGAATGAAAGCAACATTCTCAGTTATTTTAAAATATTAGTTTCATGGCATTAATGTTTTCATTTTTTTTGTGATTTTAGACTGAATATGAAATCAAACCTCTTTTGACTAGGACGGAGTCTGACTTTATTTGCCAGGTAAGGGAGCGTGAAGAAGCACATTTCTGTATGAAGATTAAGCATTGTAAATTACTGCAATGTTTGGAACAATATGTGAGTAACAAACTGAAACAGAGGTTTTTCTCTTGGTGTTTAGTAATTTGTCATCAACTAAAAGAAGAGTTATTCCTTATGTTGAAATATATGAGGTTACCTTCCAGGCAGCTGAGGACACCCAGAGTTGTGATGGTGAGCATGCTACAGAAACCAGTAATGGTGGTCACACTGGTATCATGACAGAACCGTGCATTGCAATTACTATATTTTCCTTAGCATGGGTTACATTTTTTATTGTGTTTTCTGTATAGTTTGTACTACTCTGCTAAGTCAGAAATCACATATGACATCTACTCTCTTCAATTAAGTAAATTTTATATTAATGATTAGACCCTCCACATGTGGGATGTCTAAAAGATTCTGGACTGAATGTTGCAAAGAGAGTATACTGTTCTAAATATCTTGATAAATAATCACCAGAACAGACTAACATCTCTTAATTTTAAATTAAATGTCAAAACTTGTACTAAGTAAAAGATCAAAGCACTCATAATCTGCTGAGGATAGACATATTAAATCAGGCCCTGTAATGAAGATTGCCAATTTGACAAATAAACATAGCATACCTGTCTCCAGGATCAGGTCTCCTACTCACTGAAATTGTGCAGCAGGGAATTTGCATAACACAGTCACTTTTGAAATATCATGTGTGCTTGACTTGTGAAAAGGCATTGAGCACCCAGACTTCTGAAACTCTGTAATTAGCATCTTGTCTTGGTGTATGAGATTGGCTTTCTACATGCCACGTGATAAATTAAGCTCTTCAGACAAGACCCTATTGGGCTCTGATGTATGCTTAGCTAAATGCTCATCTGGTGACATCCGCCTTATCTTCATATCAACACTATTGCAAACATCTGTATGTATTCTTTAAAAAACTAAACACCCTCAGGAGTACCATTTCTTTGTAAGGTTGTCGGGTTTTTGTTTTTTTTTACTTCAGGCAATCAGAAAATCATAGAGGCAAATGAACTTCAGTGCTGCTAGATGTAACATACTCTGGGCTTACATGAATGATTTGAAACACTCATACTATTTGTCTTTTATTTTAAGTACTTTAATACAAATGCTTAAAGCAGTGGTGTGGTGGACACTGTAATGAGTGTGTTATTCAGTATGGTCAAAGATATATTTAAAAAACCACAAGACAAAGAAAATCAAGATGTGAGGTAGAAAAGAGTCATGCTAAGTATTTTAATTTTATTACTAAGCCCATAATATAGCCTTACCTGGAATGTTTGTCTGCGCATGTCAGTATCTCAGATGCATTCAGTATGTGTACGATAGGCACATATAAATATTACGCTGGAATGTGTCTATTGTATTGTAGTGCTGTTCATGTCCCATAGATTTTAGAGTATAAAGAAGGCACCCTGTAATAATTGGTGTTAAGAAACAGGATTGTTCTTTGGGCTTCTTTGGCCATAGAAAACTCAGCCCTTTCTTAAAGTGCACTTCAGACCTTACACAGTTTATCTTATCCTCTGCTGATGTAAAGATGGGAATGAGATTGCATATTTTGATATTGCTAAAAAATATAAGCCTATGAAATAGTCAGTGTCCCCTCACAGTCTTCCATTGTTTATGTAGCTTGCATACATTCTTTTCCATTATTTCTTTATGCTTGCCTATAGTGGGCTAAGCCAAAATATTACCCTATGTAACCACATGATAAATAATTCTAACAACAATAACTAAAAAAATTGAAGCACGTAACAAAAAAAGACTAATTGCTGTATTTCAATTAAATTAAAATACAAAATCTAGCTTGGCTGTGCAAACATTTTCACGACAATCTCATGTTTTATGTTTGGTGTTTTAAAAGCTATTTGCTGACACATTCATGTTAAATGTCTGTGTTCAGACCACATTATAGTGCCCTTTTCCCTGAGTTCTATTTTGACCCTACTCCATTGATGTCATTATATATTATCCCTGAATTTTAAGTTGTTTCTTTCTGATATTAGTTTTTTTTTCCTAGATGCATCAGCTTCTTCTTTTCACATAACTGAGAAATATATAAATACATAATTTTCTTAAGTATTTATTGATACTCTCAAGCATTCCTTCCATCTATGAACTTGTTCAGAATGTGTGACAGAGGTTTATCTTTGTTAACAATCTTCCAGGTACTAAGACAAAATTTTAGTATAGCTGTACCAGACATGGCCACTTACTGTATTTTCTCAGTGGTCTTTTATATTTCTGTTACGTAAAGGACTCCATATAATTTCTGTGTTTTAAAATGGGATTTCAGTGAAGGAAAGCTAAGGGTATCACAGAATCACAGAATCACCGGGTTGGAAGAGACCCACTGGATCATCGAGTCCAACCANCGTACCTTCTGCTTATTTCACTCCAATTTTTTACAGAAAAATAAAAATATTATTTCATACTGACAATACAATGAAACCTTTAGTTGTTCTTTCTACCCAGTTAGCAAGAAACTGTGCCATTTATTCTCCAATGCATGATGTTTTTCATTTGGTGGAGTAAAATGGGTAGCTTAGTACCTGTGGAACACTATGCCAAAGCTGTGTACACTAGTCAATACTTTCAAATTGCGTCTTGTTGTTCACATATGCTTTGAATTTTCTTTGTTATTAGAAAAAAATTTCAGGCTTTCATTAAACATGAAAAACAGGTTTACAACTTTCATGTATTTTTTTATGCATGGATTCTTAAAATGAGAACATACACACCATAAGAAAAGAAAGGTGGTAAGAGAAATACCTAGCATTTTTATTTACTGTATGTATAGTTTATTTAAATTTTGAGTGAAACATGCAAACTTTGACATAACTAAGTTTTGTTTCAATTCTAGTTTTTTTTATTCAATGATAAATCACATTTTATATGTTAATTTTATCCATGTTGTTGGCTCTGATGCATTTCTAACCATGACCTTTTACAGAAATTCATGGAGGACTCTAGAAACCATTATCCTTTTGTGATTCTACAACATAATAAAAATATTTGTAACACAATATTTTCCTTAAATCCACAGATATTATTGTTGTATATATTTTCAAAGACTGCTAGAATGCCTTCATGTAAATTAATTAAATATAGTTCAATTAACTTAAAGTAAATTAAATTACTCATTAAGACTAATAGCTTTAAGTTTTAGAGTGCATTTAAATTGGTAAAAGGATTTTAATACTTGGCTTAGCAGTTCTGCTCTGGTACAAAATTATTAGTATCGTACATAACTCCTTTCAAGACAAGCACAGATGGAATAACAAAACTAGAAAGATAAGGTGCTCTGAAACTCTCCGTTTCAATTTACTAATTAAAGAAGGTATTTGCTATTTTGAGCACCTGAAATAAAACAAGATTAGCTATTGAAGTAAAAATGCAACAACCCTAAAGAAGTATTAAGGACTAAATCATAAGTTATCTGACAATGTTATTTTAATCTTGGTGAAAGATATTTTTACAAAGTTATTAAATTATGTGATTACAATGAAGAAGAAAGAAAGGTAAGAAAAGTAGATTTCTTTCTAACTTGACCTATTTCCTTAAGATACAGTTTTATCTTCCATTTTGTTAGAGTCATTAGCAGACTTATATTTAAATTCTCCTTTGAAAATAACAATTTCCAAATTCATAGACTTTTGACCACTTTTGTGTTAGATTGTGCTCTTTTTGCTTCCTTTTCAACAGCATGATGAAGAAATTGCTGATAATTCTGAAGTGCAGTTGTATCAGATACCAAAAGTATAGAAGAGATGAACTACCCTATGACATTTTTTCAGCAAGTCATGTCAAAATATAACCCAAAAAACCCCTGTATCAACTTGATAATATGTTTCTTTTCAGAGGACTTTTTTGTTTTCTTACTTTATTTTCAATAATGAGGCAGGTGGCTAAAATCAGCCAAAAATCATTCAGATATCCTAAGAGAAACTCAAGCAAAAACTCCTGTTATTGCTGAAAGAATAGAACTGTAGGCCTAGCAAAACCAGTAAGTAAAATATCAAGCTTAACCACTGTTTCCTGATGGTACCACTCATGGCAAATAGAGCAAGATGGTAAAGTAGGCCTGTTTTTCTGACAATGCGTGTCAGACCTGCAGAAGAATGGTGATCAGCAGCTGTTCACAACAGTATGCCATACCTGTTTGCCAGATGATTTTCTGTCTAACATTTTAAGAATACTTCCACTCAAAGCAATTGAATTCTCGTATTATACTTGGTCAACATCTAGACCTAGAGTATATAAGTATAATTCAAGATAGAGAGAAAAACTGGGACATTGGAATTGCAAATAAACAATTTTGGGTATATGTGTACTGGTAAAATAGAAATTGAATCTTTGTTGATTGATGTAAGGAAGAAAGCCAGTGATGATTTTTTGGAGGACATTCAGAGGATCACTTTGGGTATGACATGACTTTGTTAAACAAAGAACAGATTTGGAAGAGAGGTATCTTAGACACGTCAAAGGTGAATGGAAATCGAAGCAGGATTGAGTACAATCATATTATCCCATCACAAGCAGGAAAAAAATTGTCACCAGTGATTAGAATGGGCTGATTTTCAACCCAGTCAATTTGAGGAAGACTTTTGTCCATTTTCAGGTGGAGCAGATGGTAAACAGGCTAAACTAAACACTGAAGTTACCAGATCAAAAGCAAGAAGATATGAAGCACTCACAGGAAGTGTACTAGAAAAGGGAAGGAGAATGCTAAGAAAGAAGTTAGGAAACTCTTACAGATTTCTTGCCCTCTGAACAATAAGGAAGAACTTGCCCAAAGTCACTGAACGAGGTGATACAGCAAGAACCTGTGTATATCATGACCTAGCAAGGAAGCAAGAAGCCAGGAAGCAAGAAGCCAGAAGTATGTGATTTGAAAGGCAAGAGTAATACAGAGCTCATTTATTTTAAAAAGATATTTACAGGCTTTGAACAACTGCAGTAATTTCTCACTTTGTAATTTAATATCATCTTTCTACACTTCAATTAGTTTATTCATGTTAAGAAAGTAGAAACACGTAGACTGAGAGTTATTTACTTGTACATTGAATAATCTTATGTACAACAGAATCATGTATTCATTGCTTTGATTTTACTTAGGAGGATAAAACTCAAAAATCATAAAAATTTACTAGGTGTCAAGACTTATCAATATTTTGCTCATACAGGAAACTTTATGCAATGGGAAACTGTAAAATTTAGGTTTCAGACTTAACTGTTCACTAATACAAATTAGTTACTACAAACATCTGAAGTCTCCAAGGCTTAAACTACACATGGCACCACTCTCAGATAAAAATAGATCAATTGCTTACTGTGTTTGAGAAGAAAATTGGGATTAAATTGTCTTGGCTCAGTCTTCTGTCAATGTTGCTTGTGCTACTGAGAATGATGCTATTTACCTCTGTTCAGCAGAAAACATCAGGTTTGAATTTTCAGGATTGGAAGTGGAAGCTTGCTTTCTTTCCTCCAGCATGTCCTTTCTAGGTAAATACAGCAAAAAAACTGTACTGAAGAATGATTCTCAATTTAGTGCACAGCAGTCCATATCTCAGAACTGGTCACTCCCTCAATGTTACTTTAAAAAAATTCAGTGAATGGCTATTCACTAATGTGTAGTATATTCCTTTTATTCCTTTTGTACAAAATAAGCCACAAACTCAAAGATAACTAATGTCAGCATGACATCACTTTGAAGTAAAATTCTTCAGAAAAATCTGAAACCTAAATTAACTAAAATATCAGTTTCTGCAACAAAAGTAATGTAGAGTAAAATTTAGAGTCCAATGGAAGTGTAGTAGAAATAATGAGATTAATAAATTCTGAATTGAACTGGGTTTTGTCCGTACTCATTTTTCCTGATATATCACAATGAGCAGTAAATTCCATGACAATTATAAAATTGATATTGCATTTTGTATGTTATTTACTGGAAAATTCATTCTATAAACGTAATGAAAGATCTGAAAATGACAGTTATCACTTAGGAAAAAAAAAACCCAGAAAGATAATCCAGGAATACAAAATCTGCAGCTTCATATAGATCAAAATGACTGACTTAAAACCTGGCAAAGCTAAATAAAAAAAAAAATCTTAAATCAAGAGAGTTAAGTAAAACATCCTACATACATGATGAGCATGTGTACAATTTCACAGTACATGAATGGGGCAAATACGTTCATGTTCCTTCTTTTGTTCTTCCTGAATTTTATTATGTCAATGAGTGACATGGGAGTATCATATCAGACTTTAATTTTGGTGTGAAGAAGAGTATATTTGGGGAGCTCAGCATATAAAAATTTAAAGAGTTCTTATGAATTTCATGGTGGTTATAAAATATGACTACCAACTCTGTAGCAGTGCCAAAATGCTCATGCCGTATCCTGATGGAAAAAAGACAGCATGGAACAAGATGTTTCATAAAGCTAAGTCTGGATGACACTACATAAATATAATGAATATCACATGTTGAAAATCTAACATAAAAAGGATAACTTGGAGAAAAAAATATGAAAAGGCTACAGACAAAAAGGATAGCAAGCTAAAAAAAAGAGATGTGTTACTGAAAGATGAAGAGATTATGATAACCTTGTAGATACTAGAGCTTTCTGCTTTTTTTCATTTTTCATTGTAAATGTAGTCTATGAAGAAAGCCAAGGAAGGGAAATTTCAATATTGTTTGGGTTTACTGTGAATTTAAGATAATGAAAGCTGGATTCTGAGTCTTGCTGTCAATTACAGAGTTTGGGATTTAAAAAATACACCAAACCCGTTTTCTTGTTTTTGATGTACTTAAGCTGGCAAAGCTGCTTCTTGTGTATGCAAATGTGCTACCACTAGAAAGTACTTATGTCTGTTTATCTTATGTCATCGGATGATAGAACCAAGAACATGCTTTTAGAGGCACTGTGTCAGCATAGTTAAAACAGCGGAGCTAGCACAATACAGGATCTACATTCTGCTTAGTAAGGGCATGAAAGATGGAAGAGAAGAAAGGGTATAAAGGGTGGAGTGGAAGGAAGAGGAAAAGATAATTGCAGATTTACAATATTTAGGGAATACATCTACAGATGGGCAGATTCTGTCCTCCTTATTAAATCATTATTGACTAACTCCTCTGCAAGTCAAATCAAATTGTATGAGTCAAAGAGAAGCACCAAGCTGTGCAATTCAGCATGAGACAGTTGTGACTACACCATCAGAAAAAAAAATCATAAATCATCGGTCAAAAGCCAGAAATTACCTGAACTTAAGACAAAGAAAAATAAAGCCTAAGGTTGTCATATCTACCATCAGGAGTATGGAAAGAAAAACTAGGCAGTACTAAGTGGAAAGGATGACCATCTTTGCTACAGACAGAAGCAGACAGAAAGGTTTTGAAGGCTACTCAGAGCACATGAAAAAATCATAGAATGATAGAATAACCAGGTTGGAAGAGACACACCAGATCATCGAGTCCAACCATTCCTATCAAACACTAAACCATGTCCCTCAGGACCCCGTCAACCTGTGCCTTAAACACCTCCAGGGAAGGTGAGTCAACCACTAACCTGGGCAGCCTATTCCAATGCCCAGTGACCCTTTCTGTGAAAAACTTTTTCCTGAGGTCTAGCCTAAATCTCCCCTGTCGGAGCTTGAGGCCATTCCCTCTCATCCTGGCCCCTGTCACTTGGGAGAAGAGGTCAGATCTCTCCTCTCTACAACCTCCTTTCAGGTAGCTGAGGAGAGCAATGAGGTCTCCTCTCAGCCTCCTCTTCTCCAGGCTAAACAACCCCAGCTCTCTCAGCCACTCCTCATAAGACCTGTTCTCCAGCGCCTTCACCAGCCTTGTCGCTGTTCTCTGGACTCACTCCAGAGCCTCAACATCCTTCTTGTGGTGAGGGGCTTGGGACTGCACACAGGATTCGAGGAGTGGTCTCACCAGTGCCAAGTACAGAGGGAGAATAACCTCCCTGGACCTGCTGGTCACACCGTTTCTGATACAAGTCAAGATTCCCTTGGTGGGGACTGAGGGTACAGATAGGTCAAACTTGAGAGCCAAGACATAAAAGTGATGTGAAAAGCCAACAGAAAATATGTAGTTTTTCCTAGGATCTTGTACAGATTCCAGGAGAGGATCATGACAAGAAATAAGTTTGTCATGAGAGGGTAAAGGAACTTGGCTTGAAGCTTTCCCAGAAAGAGTACAGCCCAGTACATATAATTTTGTTTCTCCTGCCTCTCAGGAAGGCAAACATATGTTACAAATTGATGTATAACACTGTGAAAATACCTTTATTCTGCATTATTAATTTCTTTACTAAATGGAAATAATTGTAGAAGGCTTCAAATTTTAGTTTTTGCAAGCCTCTAAATATCAACATTCTGTGCATGCTATTTGTATGTTTGTTTTCTTCATTAGGAAACAAAGATTACAATTATCATTGAATATCAATCAGACCATTCTTCACTTTTTTTCACAGGTTATCCTTCTTAGTTCACAGAGCGTTAACAATTTCAGATTAATTAGAAATCCCAAATTACTTCATTTTTTTGATCCTACTGGTGGCTGTCACTCATAACACATCATAGTCACTACCCTAAACAAAGGCAGGTTTTCAGGCAACAATCTTAGAAGTATTTAACTCCAGAGAAGTTTCTCCTTCCAGCCTCTGTGGCTTCAGGTTTAAATACAGCTGCTGATTATTCCTGTGTTGAAATATAGCCTATTCTTTTCCTTTTGATCCAACTTTCTCTCTTCACTTCCTGTGATTCTGTCCCATTGTGGACAGTAACAGTACTGGTAGGGCCCAATACACTAGCCCATAGTCCCATGCACAATGGCATCCCATGACTGACTGTAAAGTGTGCAGTCAAACACATAAATACAGTTGGACTTGAAATAGAAAGGAGCTTGTTTATACCATTTCTCTACAAACTTTGGCTTCTTCAGCACTGGAATCCAGTTAGCTCACATGGACACCCTACAGGACATAACTGAGCCCCTCAGCCAAGCTGGTGTCACTTAGTGAAAATGTACCTAAGGAAGAGCAAAAAGGGAACACAGTGTGGGAAACAGTCCAGTGAACACCATGGTCAGAGAGAAGGAGAAGGATATTCTCCATGGCAAAACAGAGATTACTAACAGGAATGGCAGCTCATGGAGGACAGGTACTGGAGGAGAGAGTGAGAGGAAGCAGAGGAGAGAGATAATGAAAAATGACAGGCTCAGGCACTCTCTGCAGCTGAAGACCTGGACAGCTGCATATTTGTATGGGAGCTCTGTCTGCATTGCCAGATTCTTTCTAGTGATGGCTTTTGCATAAGTGGAAACCATAGCTAGGTCCTGTCTTCTGGGATTGCTGTGATGACGAGTTGAGTTACTTTGTATACTTAGGAGGGGGACAGCGCCCTGCCTATATATCTACCTTGCATGCCCTGCCTGCGTGAACTGCCATGAAGATGGACATGCTATACTATTCTGATGTGTCATACTCTGTCCACCCTGATTGTCACACTCCTGGTCACTCATGCTTCTGGGGGCTGCTCTTGTATGTGAGGGGGATTGGTAACTGTCACTCTGGTACCCACCTGTGCTGAGTTGGAACCACCACTCCTCAGAAGCTCCCTCATTCTAGTAGTAGGGGAGCAGCTCAGATAACCTCTCTTTCTTTGTGCTTTTACCTTCATGGTTTCACTATCATTTGTTGCATCAGCGGAGGTTCCCTGGTGCCCTCTTGTTCCAAAGCCCTTTGCCTCAGTGGTTTCACTTTAAATGGTGGCTCACCTGCATTCTTACATAGTACAGGGTTTTCAGTTGAAAATAGTACATAATTTGTGGGATCTGAATCTGTTTTTCTGTTTATCTCTGCTACTCTGCTTCATTTTAAATCCCAGCGGTAGAGATCTATGTTATTTCTTGTTTGTTTATTTTCTCCCTCTGTTACTACTTATCTCCATCTCTGTTATTAATATGGCAAAGTCCTTGCAAATAAATTTTCCATTGCGAGATAATATAAATTATATTGCATTTTGAATGTTGTATTATTGAGACGAGAACAATCTCACTTAGGAAAGCACTTGGTTAGCATTTTTAAATAACTGACATTTGAAAATCTCCAGGTTTGCCTGATATAAAAAGTTAAATGGAGATGCTGAGCTTACTTTCAACACATTGTTTATTACTTTGCATAGACTTCTTATACTTGCTTTAATTTCTCAGATATCTAAATTAAACCATCCCAATATTTTCAGTCTTGAAGTACATAACAGTAACTTCAAACTCACATCAATTTTAACAGTTTTGAAGCGTCTTGTTTTTTACAACATCCTTGAACAGACATGGTCAAATGACACTGAGTTTTCTAGTGAAAGAATAATGGCCACCTTGAGCATTGTATGCAGTTTTGGGTGCCACTGTATAAAAAGGATATCAAGCTACTGGAGAAGGTCCAGACAAGGGCCACAGAGTTGGTGAAGGGTCTAGAGTGGAGGTCATATGAGGAGTAGTGGAAGTCCCTTGGTCTGTGGAGAAGAGGAGACAAGAAAGGGGACCTCATACTAGTTTACTGGTTCCTTACAAGTGAAAAGATCTCTTGTCTATGGTTACCAATGATAGGATCTGAAGGAATGAAAAGATGTGTTGGGGAAGTTTAGGTTAGATATTCTTCACTAAGAAGGTGATGGAACTGGAACAGTTTGCTCAGGGAAGCAGTCAAAGTGCCAAGCCTGATGATATCTAAGAAGCATTTGGACAAGGCACTCAGACACATGGTGTAAATTTTGGGGTTGTCCTATGCAGGGATAGGAGTTGCATCAGTGATCCTTATTTCTCTCTACAACTACCTGAAAGTAAGATGTAGAGAGGTAGGTGCTGACCTCTTCTCCCAAGTGACAGGTGATAGGACAAAGGGGAATGGCCTCAAACTGTGCCAGGGGAAGTTCAGACTGGATGTGAGCAAAAAAAATCATGGAAAGGGTCATTGAACACTGGAACAGGCTTCCCAGGGAGGTGGTTGGGTGACCATCCCTGGAGGTGTTTAACAGGTGGGTAGATTAGGTGCCTGGAGATATGATTTAGTCGTGGATGGGTATGGTTGTACTTGATGATCTCAAAGGTCTTTTCCATCCTAATGATTCTACGATTTAACAGGATTTTTTCTCCTTCATTTGACTTACGTGAGTCTCTGAAGATATACTTTTAGCAATGTGAGGAAGTGAAATCTGGGACCAGTAATGTGTTTAGCAGAAGAATATTTCATTCTATTTGTTTTCTAATATCTGTCACCCATATGAGGGATTCATTATTATCATCTCATGTTGAATGTCAGCAGTGAGGTGATTTGTTCTATTTCCAGCAGTATCAGATTGTAAATGAGAAGATGCAAAATGTTCATGGAAGCACAAATTTAGTTAAGCACAAATTTATCATTTCACTTTTCTCTAGTCCATTTAATGGAACTTAACTATTTAGAGTCTGTGGGAATAATGACAAAGTGCAACAACTGTTATTTTACACATTATACATCTCTTTCTGAATTCCCATTATCTTTCTAATTGTTTCTGGGTGAAATTTCCTTCTGAAAGGTAGACATTGTTAGGCAGTGAAGCAATGAAGCAACTGTAAATATTTTCTGTTTATTTATTTATTGATTTGTTTGTTATCAAAGAATCATTAGGTTGGGAAAGACCTCCAGGATCAAGTCCAACCATTCCTGTCAACCACTAAATCATGTCCCTAAGCACCTCATCCACCCATCTTTTAAACATCTTCAAGGAAGGTGTGACGGTTTGAGTCAAAACTCTCCCCCAAACCCCTCACAGTATGCAGTAGTCCCTCTCCCTCCCTCCAGACCTGCTGTACGAATCCAG
>WAAB01001715.1:0-21950 GCA_013389865.1 Piaya cayana
TCTACGTAAAAACATGTATCTGCTGCTTATATAACACTATATTTTGCTGACTCTGGTGTCTATACTGAAAAATGCTGGTGGCTTTGCAATTATAGTGTTTTATTATGTTTGAATAAGTCATCACTTTTTTTTAAATTGTCAACTTTTACTTGCAAGTATTGGTCGTCCGTTCAATCTCTCTTAACTGTTTGTCACTGTCGGGTGTACCTGGACATACATAAAGACCAGGAAATACGTTCTTACCTGGATAAGATTGTCTCATGCCTGTTGTGCCAAGTGTTTAACATTTTACCCCAGCTTAGTTCTCGCATAAGAGGTATTTAATGCCTGTTTTACAACAGATAAATTTTGCTCTCGTAGTTTTCCAAGAGGGCAGTTAGGTCTTGCAGTTGTAGTGCTGGCAAGTTTCTCGGTTTTGAAGGTTACTTACTCTAAGGCTGAGCAGAGACGTGTCAGACGTGCTGTCCTGCTGTAAGAACATGATGTGTTTATTACAAGACAGAATGTCTTGAGCCCAAAGGAATCAAGCAGTTTCTACCAAATTCACTCATGCGGTGATGTGGATTTTCTTTTGCATATAATCAACTGCTGTTTAATAAGCATTAAATCAAAATCAGCGGTCAGCATAAGTATGCGTGCCTTTACTGGAACCGTGTCATTAAACAAAGGTTAAATCAACAAAATGCTGTGTGGGAAGATGAAATTGTCATTTAAACCCATGTCTGTTTTGTCCGAAGCAATTATATAAAAAAAGAATCTGTAATAAGAAATCTGTAGAACTGATACAATTAATTGGAATGTTTAGGCTGCAAAAAAATCTGAGAATTCTTACGTGCTTTTTTGATTATTGTCACAAATTCTGCATAACTTTACATAGACTCTAGGTGGGAGCTTCTCAGAGCATATACTTTCATAGAATCACAGAATCACCAGGCTGGAAGAGACCCATTGGATCATCGAGTCCAACCATTCCTATCAAACACTAAACCATGTCCCTCAGCACCTCGTCTACCTGTGCCTTTAACCCCTCCAGGGAAGGCAAATCAACCACCTCCCTGGGCAGCCTGTTCCAATGGCCAATACCCTTTCTGGGAAAAACTTCCTCCTAATGTTCAGCCTAAATCTCCCCTGGTGGAGCTTGAGGCCATTCCCTCTTGTCCTGTCACTTGGGAGAAGAGCCCAGCTCCCTCCTCTCCACAACCTCCTCTCAGGTAGTTGGAGAGAGCAATGAGGTCTCCCCTCAGCCTCCTCTTCTCCAGGATAAACACCCCCAGCTCTCTCAGCTGTTCCTCATCAGGCCTGTTCTCCAACCCCTTCCCCAGCTTCGTTGCTCTTCTCTGGACTNTTGGCCACCTGGGCACACTGCTGGCTCATATTCATGTTCATTCTTTGTGTTACACGAGACTTTAAGGAGCTCTGTAGACACTCCTTCTTTGGATTGCTCTCTCTCTTGGTAAAAGGTTTAGGTAGGAAATTCCAAGTCGTTTATAACCTGATTGCATCCTTGGTCTATGTCGGCTTTGAGAAATGCTGTCTAGTGGACATGGATGTCACGAAAGTCTAAGCGTTAATGGACTACAAAATATTTCTAGCCCCTTGAAATGAGCAGAAACTGGAAACACTTGGGCAGGAAGAGTTGCTTCAAATCTGTTGAAACAAAGTGAATTAATTTCCTGCTTTTTATTGAAGGTGGCTTAGGATCCAAGTGAAATCTGATGATAATTGGAAATTACTAAAAGTACATCTCCTTGCCTGATAACATTANATGGACTAATTCTGTGTTGCCAGTGACACCAGACACCTCGGGCATCATTAGCTGTTTTCCCTCTGTCAGCTATTTTCAGAGGGCAAGGATTTTGACATTCATTCACCAGCTGTGCATAGTTTTTGCTCCAGGAAGGTTTTATAATAGCTGATATTATGATGAATTAAAAATATGAATTATAAAGACATAAGGACGTCTATTCTTATTGCGGTGAATGCGTTTGGTTTAGAGCAGACCTGCCTCTGCAGGAGTTCCCCTGTGGGTTCCAAGCGTCTTATGATTTATATCTAACTCACGCTCTCCACTGTCATATTTGTATAGTCATGAAATTTTACCTGCATTTACAGTATAAACTTTTTTTTTGTTTAGGCTGCTTTTATCTTGTGTCCTTAATATACTTTAAAATCAATTTTGTAAAAGTATTTTTTCTCAGGCTTCCATTTTCTGAGTAAAGCAAGATGAACAGGAGCAGTACAAACTGCTGGTCGTTCATCCTTGTGATTGCAGGGTTAAAAAATACTTTGGTGTGTATTAAAAGGTCAGTATTTATCACAAGAGGGTTTGGTAAGATCTGAACTATCGTGGTTCTTTCCCAATTAAACTTTACTGAACTGTGACAGTGGTAGTGTTGGGTGGCTCATGAGCTAAGCTTCCTAGGCTTTTTTTTTTAATATTGCATTTGACAGACTCTGCCAGCTGTTAGAGGGAGGAAATGATTAAAACATTGTGGATGAGCATAGGTTAACTTTCTGATGATCCCTTAGGGTGGAAACATAATCCTCTGGAGTGAAAAAAAAAACCACAAAAACCCAAGGCAACATTAGTAACATGGAATTAAATGGGTCACAATTTAGAGGGTATAAATAGAAAAATATAGGGAAAAATGCTTAGACGCTTAAATGCTTGGAATTTTTGTTCTCATTGTGTTGATATTTATAGAGAATCATAGAATCACCAGGTTGGAAGAGACCCACTGGGTCATTGAGTCCAACCATTCCTATCAAACACTAAACCATGTCCCTTAGCACCTCGACCACACGTGCTTTAAACACCTCCAGGGTATAAGGCCTGATCCTAAACACAGGGAGGGGTAAAAAAGAAAATTCCTCTTGACTTCAGTGGGATGTGAAGTAGGTCATAGGTAAGTTTTTTGAGCGCCCTTGTTGCCTTTGACAGATTAAGTGGGGGATGTTATTTAATATAATAATTGTTCCTTGTGGTTCTTACGTTACAAAATTTTATTTATGTTGCCCTAAGCATCCTTGCTTCAAAATATTCCATGCTATTAAGTCCAGTTCTACATACAACCTTTCATGATTTAGGCTAGAGATTAGGAGGACGTTTTTCACGGAAAGGGTCATTGGGCATTGGAACAGGCTGCCCAGGGTGGTGGTTGATTCACCTTCCCTGGAGGGGTTTAAGGGGCGGGTGAACGAGGCCCTGAGGGACATGGGTTAGTGTTTGATAGGAATGGTTGGACTCAATGATCCGATGGGTCTCTTCCAACCTGGTGATTCTATGATTCTGTGATTTGCAAAAAATACTCATAGGAATTAAAACTGAATTGAAGGATCTTAGTTCTTTTCACCCTGCGGTGCTGTTTGTATGGGTGCCTTTCCACATTTCAGTTTACTTCTTTATCTTTTGAGAGACCCAAATATTTGTCAACCTTATCAGCAAAATATTTAAAAAAAAAAAAAAAAGGTTTCCAGATGGCTGTTATTTCCTCTGCTGCTGCTTTACCAGTGAGGATTCTGCAGTATTGAACTCAACCTTTGTTTAGTCGTAGCAGAAGGGTAATGCTTAAGGTCGACCGCTGGATGAGGTTCTGGGAAATCTATTATCAGGCAGAACATTTCACACTTCAGCAAACTCCAAATTAATTACATTGATGGTACATGAATACCGAAAGAAAGGGAGTGTAATTAATGCTACTTCAGCAAACATCAGAGGAAATATTAGTGATTTCCAGTTGATGATAATGCTAATGTGTTATATATAAGTATTTTATTAGATGTGGTATAATATTGTCTCTCGCATTGCCTGTGTAATGTGCCAGTTTATTAACTTAAATGTATTTTTATAGGCAATTTAAGATCATATCAGCATGCAAATTTATTTTAATATCATCTTAATTATGTGTATTTCATTAGGGGGACGGTTTAGGTGTGAGGGCAGATAAATCTGAAATCAAACAGGAACGGGTTATGAAGATGTCTTGCAGGGCTTATCGTGCAGCGTTGAGCTGATGTTATCTCGACGCTATCTGTAACTCAGTGAGTGACACTTACACGAAAATATCCCATTAATGGTATTACGCTTTCCATTGTTTACAATCCAAGCTGTAATGCATTCCACCCTGCCTATTGTCGAGTACTGTAGGAGCAGCCACTGTAAAATGAGCTGTCGGCATCCAGAATGCAGTTTCTCACCCAGAAACAATGTAATAAGAAATATAATTAGATTCTCTGATTAGCAGAACACGGCGAAGTTATATAAGGTGTTTTCGAGTTTTTCCTGCAGATGTTAGCACTTTATAAATTTGCATAGGAATCTTATTTCGAGCACCGAGACTGACTTTCAAGCAACAGTAAGCAGGGTATAGTTAACCACTGAAGCAGAAATCTAGAGTCAATGAGTAATTATTAAGAGCTTTCCACAATATTAGCTGTTTCAGTTGCTGCGGTGATGGAATAGTCCATTAGATATTTCTGTTTCTGGCAACTCCTGAGAATTGATTCCGATACAAAACGGCGAGCCGTTTTGATCAATACTGTAATTACTCTTATTGATGGATTGTTTTACAATGATAGTCATCATTGCAATATGTCTGCTCGGGAGGCATCAAGACTGTCCGCCGCGTGCAGTAATGCACCACAAATATCTGATTCAAATCAACACACTATTGAGACTGGGCTGACAAGCGTGAAATTAATTGTTCCACTTCATGTAAGACCTGCATTCTTCCTTTGAGAGAGTAATTTGTTGCTGTGTGTAGCCGGGGAACAGTATGGCCTCACTGCCACGTTAGGTGTGGCTTTTTTTGGTCTTTGTCTTTTCCCCACAAGACTGGGGATTTCACCCTTTTAAGCAGAACCGACGGACTTCATAGAATTATAGAATCACCAGGTTGGAAAAGATCTCTTGGATCATCGAGTCCAACCATTCCTGTCTGCCACTAAACCATGTCCCTGAGCACCTCGTCTACCTGTCTTTTAAACACCTCCTGGGATGGTGCCTCAACCACCCCCTGGGCAGCCTCCGCCACTGTCTGATGACCCTTTCGGTGAAAATTTTTTTCTGATATCCAGTCTGAACCTCCCCTGTCTTAGATTGAGGCCATTGCCCCTTGTCCTGTCCCCACGACTCAAAGGTTCTAAGAAAAATCATAACCTTTTGGGTTTTTGAGGAAGGAATTGCTTATCTCGGGAAGAGAAAAATAGGCTTTATGATCCAAGCTATTGAAAGGTTTCGATATACCAGAGTAACACTGATGCAAGTAAATACCAAATCCCTGTATATGAAAGTATAGCAGAGTGGGGTGATGCTTGAAAGCTGAAATGTTGCATCACTGCCTGGTTTGTGTGTTTTGGTGGGTTTTGTCTGTTATGTTTATTTAATGGATGTTGTCTTTAAATTGCCTTGGTAGAAAAATAGGGGTGACATGCAGTGAAAGAAAATATCCAGAATCATAAATACTGAGGTGCTGTGCCGTACCACGATGATCTGTTGATGTCCTGTTCTCTCATGGGCACAGGAGATGATCGGTCTTTTTAAATCCAGCTTATCGAGTTGGCCTGAATGTGTGTTTTGTCACGATAATTTCAGTATTTTAAAGCTAGGTGTGGTGGTGGTGGTGGTGAGGACATGCTCCTAAAGTCATTGGCTCATGAGGTTTTGCCGTAACTGTGTGGCTTTCTTCTGGTCTTCCTTGGAATGTTCCAGTGATGGAACACTAGAGAGTTTTTAGTGTACCCTAAGCAGGTGCACAAATGGTTTCTTCTTCACGAATATCACTTAACAGACAAATTTTACTTCTTGCCTGACAGAAGCTCTTGAAGGGCTTGAGCTCTACTCTGACAGCTTTTATCATACCGATCCCGTGAGGCCTCTTCTTCCTAATCTTTCCAAGTGTTCCACGTAGAATTAAGAAGTGTTACACCCTGGAAAAAAGTGTTTTGGTTAAATCAACTTCCCTATGTGAGAAGAAAAAAAAATTATTTTAAGCTGTATGAAATAACTGCAGCAAAATCCACATCTCTTCTGAAATGGTTGCCTCAGAATTTGTCATGTGTTAATTCAGAGGACTTATCGTTCATTTAGTTGTTTGGATTTTGGTTGCTTTCTGCTTGAACTATTTTAAGTTTATGCTGCCACCTGGAATTTAAATTGGATTTCCTGGATGTAGACATGAATCACAAACAAATGAATTGAGCCCAGGGTCAGTTGTTGTTCAGCTCTTGCAAATATAAAACAAACTTTCAAGGATGTTTTGCTTTGCACTCTTTTTCTCACGTAGCTGTGCTGCAGCACACAGCGGAGATCTTAGTCTTTCAATTGTATCCTAAGGCAAAACTTTTAGAATTCCATCAATTTTTGGTTTGATATCAAATTCCAGGTGTATGTATTTATCAAAAAATTATATTTTCTCCTAAAGAAGCGCACGCAAATTAACTGCTGTTGGGCTTCTGTGAATTTAAAAAGAAAACGCAAAGACAAAACCCGCACACCCTCCCCGCAAACGCCCAACTGTTTCTTTTTTTTCGAGCTCATTAATTTACGTTTAGCTTTGACTGGTTCCTTGAAATTGTTTTTTTGCAGTGGACTCGCTGAAATCTAACATTTGTCTTTAATTCATCCCTAGGCTAAACGCACAGCAAAGCTCTTTCCTGAAGATAGATTATGCCAGGGCAACAAAAAAAATATCAGACTGTTCCCTTGGTCAGAAACTCAAGGAACTGGGACTTGCTGACTTTCCAAAATATAACTGATATTCTATTGATCTGTCCGCTTCTTAATTACCATAATGCTGTCTGCCTTATCGCTATTATGATATGTGATCTGTGAGCACTGAATTCTTTTTTATCCCTGGTATCAAATATAATACCCTCTCAGTCACTTACAGTTCTAAGATTGCTTCTACGTGTATCGATTTTTTTAGCTTGTTTTATTAAATTTTAAGGTAAATAAATTCAAAAGCTTGCTTGCTTGATAAATGTCTTACAACTCTAATTTCTTGTAGGAAAGAAATGCCAGTTACGCAAAGCAGAAAAAGAAAATCGGAGCACGTGGTTTTCCTTTGGTGGGTTCTTTACTAGTGATTCTTAGGTGTTGAGTGAGCTCTTAAAATAGTGATAAACTGATTATATTTTTATTAACTATAACACAAAACTCAGTGAGGGATTCTTACAGGGCTTTATTTTTAGATAAATAGTCATTGTTGACGGTGGTCACATCAAGGTATTATTCAGTTCACCTTCAGTCTTAGCAGAAATATTGAATTGTCCTCTGTTAGTAGAATGTTACAGGATAATTGTGTTGAAACCCCTCAGGTTTTGCATGGGTTACAGTAGGTAAAAACTTCAAATTGTGTGGATAAAATATCAAATAATCCTGTTCTCCCTCTGTAAAGTGCTATAAAGTACTGCTTTGCTCCAGGTTTTGGGACTCTGTGTTAGGCGACTCGCAGCTTTTATTTACCTTTAGTAGTATTTTGCTTTCCGTATTGCATTGCACTTATACTGTATATGAGTATGATTCTTGCTGCTGCTTGAATTATAGATTCTTACATTTCATACTACTTTTACAGTGGTTTGGCATATTTATTTCGTACTCTCTATATGCTTTTAAATTCAAGATATCAGTCTGGCAGTTCCTACTCCTGTGAGGATTATTTGCACAAGTCGGAGCTGCAGTGATGTCAGTTTGATCAAGTGGGTGAAGGAGAGTTGCAAGAACGTATCATATGTTGTATGCAAATTTTTTTTTGAGTTTAAAATGATTGAGAACGCTTGTGTGTGATGCATAAAAAGCAATGAAATTCCCTCCAGAGAAAATCAAAACATCCCCCCCACCCCCCTCAAAAGATTTATCCACGTCTACCTGAGAAATGTTTTTAAGGTAATTAATTTTTCTCTGTTTCTTCCCCTCTCCCTCCATGTTAACGTTATGAAACTGGTTAGTGAAGGAATGTATTCTTTCAAACTTAATAACGTTAGTTTTACCTTTGTACTTAATTGTCACAGAGGTTCTAACCAATGGTTAATAAAAAAGGTTTGATCTGTTGACATTTGAGTTGTTTAGGTTGAATGCGTGAATCTCTTGTCCCCATTTAAGCTGAAAGAGGGGGATAATTAGATTACATGCTAGGAAGAAATGTTTTCCTGTGATGGCACTGAGATGCTGGCCCAGGTTGTCCAGAGCAGCTGGGGCTACCTGGAGGTGTTCAAGGCCAGGTTGGACGAGGCTTTGAGCAACCTGACTGAGTGGGAGGTGTCCCTGCCCATGGGAGGGCGGTGGAACTGGATGGGCTTTAAGGTTCTTTCCAACCCAAACCACTCTTTGATCCTCTGATTCATTTGGTTTAATTTTTTCCCCCCCTTATTTCCGAGAAACTGAGTATAGTTAGATGTTTTGTGTTGCTGAGTGAGGACTTTTAGGAGAAGCAAATGGTTTGTGTAGAACTCTTTGTATTATTTCTGGAGTGGAGAAATCCGAGATACAAGAAACTTGCTTATGCAGTTCGATTTTTGTTATTTCTCCATCGGGGTGGATTGCACGCTCTGCTTCGGGAGAAAAGAAATGATGGTTTATGTAATTACATAATAGTCCAGAGGGTAATGAGTGAGGGCCTGCTTTGTGCAAATGAAATTCAGGCAGCTATAATGTATAGAATAAATAGCGACAACTGTGAATTATAGACCAGTAATTCCCCTGATGAGTTCTGCTGGTGACAAACTTCAAACGCAAAGCTCGGGTGGCTCATGATACTCCATCACTTCACTCCAGAAGGAGGATTAATTCTTATTCAAACTCAGTAATTCCAAATTCCTGTGACTTCTTCCTTTTGTTGCTCAATGTGTGAACCTCCCCTCCTTTCCTGCTTTAAATAGTGTCTGTCTCTACATCTTCCTATCTCATGGCATCTACATCTTCCTTATCTTATTCTCTTTTCTTTTTCTTGCAAGCTTATAGATAGGAGCAGTATTAGCCTTTGCTTTCGAACTACTGCAAACTCACATCTAACCTAGAGTTTGAATTTTCAGTGTTTTATTGTCTTAAATATCCAAAGTATGATTGCTCATTAGTCACTTTAAATTCTTGGACGTTGTGCTTGATAAAAGCTTTTAGCTTGGGATGTGAACAGTTTTATACAGTCTACATAGAGAAATGTTTTGTGATTCTAACCGTGATTATACGAGCCTCTATTTCTTGTGGGGTTGTGTGGTTTCCAATTAAGTAGAAGTCGGAAAATATTTTTATGCAATGCGTTTTTTAGAGTTCTTAGGGGACAGGTAGGGCAATAAACCCAGGGCATTTATACTGCAAACTGTGGGGTTTTATTTTTGGGTGATATAAGGTCCTTGCGGTGCTTCGCCGTAGATGTTTACCATATGCTCAAGAAGTGAATAATGTTTTTTTACAAATTCAGTAATAGATTATGTGCATAAACATTTCATGGTAGATAAACACACAGAGAATTTGTTTGGATGCGTTGCAGTACTTCAGAATTTCAGTATTTCGTGCTCTTGCCACATAAGCAGTGCTTCTTAGTCTGGGTCCATCTTCCTTGCAGATTAATAACACAAGGTAGGTTTTATTCCATCAGTTTCAAACTCAGAAGTTTGTACTCTTTTCACTTTTTAAACACAAATACATATAAAGCCCTCGGTATACAGCAATATATTATAAACCACAAATATTTATTTGGGTTTTGACTTTTTACATTACATTTGAAGTTAACTAGCTAGGGTCATTGGGAACTGGCAGAGGCTGCCCAGGGAGGGGGTAGATTCTCCTTCCCTGGAGGTGTTTAAGGCACAGGTGAACAAGGTGCTGAGGGACATGGTTTAATGTTTGATAGGAATGGTTGGACTCGATGATCCAATGGGTCTCTTCCAACCTGGTGATTTTATGATTCTATGATTCTTTTTTTAGCAATCAATGCAATAAGCTTTCGCCTTTTATGCAGATGCTGCAGATATTGCTGGAATGCTAATATTATTGACTGTTTCATTACTGTAGTTCCTAGAATATTTGGTCTTTGGGACTACACTGTGCAAACCGAGACCGATGCCAGATTTTCAGAATAAAAACTAATTTCCAGACCTGAAACGAATTGTATTTGGGGACAGATTGTCGGGTTTTTTTCAACAGATTTTTTGTTTTCTGCCTCATTTGCAAGACTAAGCCTATAACAGCAAGGTGAAGCTGACTATGGAAATATTATCCTTGCTTAATACCTGAACNACCCCAAATCCCTTTGACTTCAATTTTCCACACTTACTTTCAAATAGCAATGAAGTTAAAAGCTGCTTCTGTGGAATCTATTTGACAACTATTAAGTTGCATTTATTGGTAGAATAACTGTTTTTTTTTTCTCAAAATGTCTCTAAGTTTAAATAGTAAAATGTCTCAGATTTTTTCTTTGTTCCTTAGTATTATAGGCAATTTTATTATTCTCTGTAGACATTACCTGAAAGGAGATAGATCACGTTTATCTCAGCAATAGTTGAACTACAAAGCATGGTTTTGATAGATTTATTCTCTCTCAATATATATGTAAAATGAAAGCTGAATGCTGAAGAAATTGTTTATAATGTGACAGTTCAACATTCTAAAATGTAAAGCCCCTGTTGAGGGGCAACCATCATCAGACTGATTTGTATTGTAGCTCTCATTTTAAAGAGTTTATCGTATACAAGACAAAAAGAAAATGAAGCATGAGTATATAGTGCCTGTCTAGAAGGTGTTTTATTGTAGAGCAAAATGAGGATTTCTTCAAATGCAGCTTGTGAAACAGAATCTGGAATAATATGGGGTTACTTTGGCAATCCAGCCCTGGTAAAGGGTGACAAGCCAGGAGCAGGAACTGAAAGCACAATAAGTAATCAAGAGTGTGAACACGCTTACTAAAAATTATTGGGAGAGGAGTAGAAATATTAAGTTTTAACTATCGTATACCTAATGTCAATGTTCTGTTTTGGGAAAAAGTGTCTTATATGTGGCAAAATATTTTCAGCTTCAGCTTCAAAGATCTGGTTTGTTTAAGATATCCTGCTGGGGTAGAAATAAATTTAATGCTACTTTGAGATATTTATTCATCCTTCTTCAGTTTGCTCTGCAATGTATGCTAATGCCAGGTCCTCCGAAGTGTTTCAGAAGATCTTAAGTTCAAATATCTTCAGAAGATCTCTGTAAATATTTTAGCGAATGAATAATATATTTTAAATGTTTACACACCCCTTAAATATAAGGATATTGAAAAACAAGAGCAATTTCAGGATCAAACCCTTCCTACAAGGCACGTTTGGTTTGTTTACAAATGAGAAAGACACAGAAAAGTTAAAAAATTCTGTTAGAAGGCTGCTGCAGTGCTGCTAAGGTAGCCGCGGTGCTTAGATTTGGGTTCTCTCCACACATTCTCATTTAGGAAGAGCTTTGTTTTGACTCCGTGTACTGTAAAGGAAGAAAAACAAAACAGAACACCAAAACCTATTTATCCTTCCCTTTTGTTCACCATTTAGGCCACGCTGGATGGGCTTGGACAGCCTAGTTGGATGTGTCCCTGCCCATCCCAGGGGGGTTGGAACTGGATGGTCTTTAAGGTCCTGTCCAACCCAAACTATTCTCTGATCTATGACCCTCAAATCCAACTCTAACTTAAACTAGAAAAAAAGGGAGCTGTATCTTCATGGACAATATACAGAAGTTTGAGTCATTAAGTCGTGCACCCTTCCTGCATTTATTGATTCTTTCACGTGCTGTAAGTAGTTAACTGATATTATTTAGAAATTGGATTGGGGAAGAATTCCAAGGGAAGCCAAAGATGACCAGCTGATTATGACCTTGACTCTTGTTGTTATAAAATTTGCAAAATGTTTCTGCTCGTTAGTGAAATTAGTATCTGGGAACAAAGACTTTTTTTTCCTGGGCAGGATTATAGCCACTGCATACTAATTAATGGAACAAAGAGATGAGGATTACTGAAGCAATAACAGTAAAATATCCAGGAGCAATTGCGCTGGGACATTATCTTCCTGTCAGCTGTGCTCTTATGTGCTTTGGCACTTCTCCTGTTGTCGTCTCACAGTAACCAGAGGCTTTTATGAGGGCCTCATGGAACTGTGCCTTGTTCTGTCCTTATGGGTTTTAGTTTCCAGGGAGCAATCTCACACATGGGGTCAGTAGAACTGGATGGGGAAAATAAAATAATCCAATGCTGGTATTCTTAATGAGATGTTCGTGTTTCACTGAAAGTGATAGGGGGTGGGTGCCTTCTTCAACCACTAACTTTAAAATAAACAGTTTATGGTCAACTGAGTCGCTCTTCAAAAATAGTTATAACTTGGGTGTCCTCAGGCTGGTTTGGCAGGTGATCATACCGGAGTGCGTTTTCCCAGCTCTCAGGGTCATTGGAGAATATTGAATCTGGTCGCTGGTTACTTTTTATGGGAAAGCAGGAATATAGGGCGAGAAGTTACTTTGCTAGAAGCGTGTTGTCACTTCTAATACTCAGCACCAGTGATTAGAAAGAGCCCCTCCACCTTCTTCAGTTTCTGCTGTACTGTGACAGGGGACAGGACGAGAGGGAATGGCCTCAAGCTCCACTGGGGGAGGTTCAGGCTGGACATAAGGAAAAAATTCTTCACTGAAAGGGTCATTAGGCAATGGAACAGGCTGCCCAGGGAGGTGGTTGACTCGCCTTCCCTGGAGGGGTTTAAGGGACGGGTGGATGAGGTGCTGAGGGACATGGTTTAGAGATTGATGGGAATGGTTGGACTCGATGATCCGGTCGGTCTTTTCCAACCTGGTGATTCTATGATTCTAATGCTGTCCCCTTGGGGCTTCTGATGACTTTTTGTTTAGGTTATACTATCTTGCACCTTGTGGCACAGAAGCTCTGATCTTTAGGTAGTTATTTAAGCAAGCGAGACCACACGGTTTTCATTGTTTTGAGAATGAGCTTCTATCAGCCTCGCATCTCCTCTACAGCTACCACCAAAAACTTCCTTTTGAAACAGGGTTATAAAGGGGCTGATGTGTGACTGGAATCTTTGCACGCTTACTGTGCGGCTTTTTCTGTCAATACTGCATTTGAAAGCTGTAAAACTGACAGGAATCAAATTAACATTCTTTAATGTAAGCTGTTATTGCAAAATTATCTCATTTACTGCAATAAACGTTCCCTCTCTCTTCATGTCTAATTTTATCTTTCTGACTTGCGAGGATCTCCTGATGAAGTGATTGGCAGTATTCTTGTGGTTTGACTTTTAATCTCCAACTGCAACAGGAAAAATTTGAAAAAGGAGCCAAAAGCAAATTGCTGATTATGAGCAGTGTGGGGTTTTTTTGGTTTTTTTAAATGGCTGGAAAACATTCCAGTTTTAACTATGGCATCTTTCAATGCAGGACTGATGAAGGTGTTTCTTGAGACATCTAGAGATGTAAGATGGTGCCATCACTACTTATAAAACGTAAATAATGCTCAGGAACCCTTATAACCTCTGTAGGTATGAATTAATCAAGTGTTGCGTGCAGGCTTAGGCTGTTCCTGCAAAAAGCCTTTTTCCATTTGCAAAATCCCTTTAGATGAGTCTTGGTGTGGTTGATATGTAATCTGATCAGAAGGCTTCTTAAGTGTTTGTATAGGTTTTTGTGGGAGAAACAACATTCTGCTTGTGTGTTCTGAGTACCCCAGAGACTGAATACACCTGTAATACCTCTTTTCCTTGTTTGTGTTTGATGGCTATCAGTGACGTGGGGTCTGGAATGGCATCAGTGGCTCCTCGTATGCATCTCTCAGTAGCACTTGTACACCTGCAAGAGTGATGTGGAAGATGTGTTAAACCAGAGGGTGAGCAGGTCTTGCAAACTAACCAAATTAAAGTGATTTAGCTGTCCTTCCACCATAGTTGAGGGAAGGAGGGAGTGTCCTTTAGTCGGTGACAAGGAACCTTGGAGGTTAGTCCATCTTAGTCCCCTGACATCAGAAAGTGCCTAGGAAGAGGAGTCTCTTGTGGTCAAATGTCTTGCTAAGAGGGTTACTATGTTGGCTCGGGTGCTCCTGAAACACTAGAATGACTTCAATTCGAGGGCATTTTCTGCCTTGCTTGAAGTACGTCGCTAAAGGCCACTTCAACTTTTCCCTAACGAGCACTCAGGATACCTTGTGGCTCCAGTTGCTCTTGCGTAATTTTTGGACATTTTTTTGTGAAATAAAAATCCATAAGATACCGTGACTTTGGGAGTAACGTTGTTACTAAAAACAAACGGTTAAAAAGGAATTTTATTTTGGATGAATTAAAGGCAATCCTTTATGATGCCTTTTAAAAAAAACCACTGCTGAAAAGCAATCCTTATTTTGTGACTGAAACAAATTTGTTCTTTTCTTTGATGAGGCCCCAAAAGAATGGTTGAGTACGAAGTTGGTTTTATTATATTGTGCTGTAAGATTTTTCAATTACCACAACACTTCCCAACTTTTATACTGTAATAGGAACAGTGGCTGCTTCAGATTTGGAAAGTTCTATGCAAGCACTGAAAGGTAATATAAAGTAAATTAATAGCTTTATTGAGACAGGTCATATTGTGGTATTACAAGGTGGGTTTCTAGTGTAAGAAAAAATGGAGATAATGCAATGTATGATTAAAAAGGGGCTTGTGAATTGTTTCCAGTTCACGTTTTAAAGTAAAAGTTAGGTTGGTGGTCTCGTGAAGCCTTAAAGATAACCAGTATCTTTTGCTAGTGGCTATTGTGCGTTCAGGCACCTCGGGGAACAAAGAAATGACAGAAATGGATGGCTTGGGCTTAACTAAGTAGGTGATGGTACAGATGAGGGCTGATAAGCTTAACACTTCATCTCTGTGCTGCCACTGTGCTGTGCAGGGAGATTAGAACTGTCTGGCTGTGAGGAGGGCGAGCGCCACAAATTCACTCATACATGGCAGCTCTGTAATGAGGTGATACTTCATTCCTTAAACTACTGAACTAGAACTGCGCAAACAGATGTTCGCCTCTGGCAGCCCCGTGTGTGCAGCGCGGGCTCTGCGGCACCTCCAAATGCAAACACAACGTCCAGTTGCCACGGTTCTGGTTTATTGTTGAACGTGTTATTTGTACCTTCGTAATAATAAGGGGCAAATTGTTTCTTTGTGAAATGAGAAAACTCGCAAGCAAACCTTGTGTGATTTCATCGCAGGGGAGTTTGAGAATCTAAAGCAATATAATTTTGATAGGTTAATGTGTCAAAAATCTGGTGTTGGCAATAAAGTGCGTTCTGCCTTCAGTTCTGTGCATTATTTTCTTTCAAAGCTACTTTGGAAAGCTCACAAGATGCAGATGTGACCCTACGTTATGAGTATTTTACACAGTTGATGGTAAACAACCAAAGGTCAAGCTCAGTCTTAGAAGTTAGCTTTTTGCTTTTTTTTTTTTTTTGAGTTTTATGACACAAATTTAGCGAAGCTACATCAGGATGTATTGAGAGTCAGAAATGACCAGCGGGACCCTAATTCACATGGAGAAAGCTTTAAGTGCTGGCTTGTTCTACCACTTTAATAGAGCCATTTGTGATTTTAACTGAAGTAGATGTTAATTACGCTGCTGTTTTAGGAGCCTGAATGCAGTTCACCAAGAAGGTCATTACTTTGGTGAGCAGAGAGGAATTCATCAATAGATTGACCAGCAGTAACCTGTGATTGAGGCGGCTTTGTTTGGTGTTATACAGTTTAGCAAAAATATGTTGTTTTTTTTTAATTGAGCAATGAAATGGTAGCAATCTGCTGATGGCAATCTGACTGTTATTGTGAAGAAATATTTTAAAAAATGGAATCTTTAATTGAAAACGTACTGTTAATTGCAGCAATTTCAAGTTTATTTTGTGCAAAAGTAGTGCTGGAAATAATTCGAACGCAATGAATATTGCAGTTCTGTTCTTGAGAAAACAGCAGCACCCTTGAAAGCCAGAGAACCAGGAGCTTTATCTTGTTTCCTCGCGTAGAGACTTTGTGGTTTAGGGCCAGTCCCTCAAATTTACAGGCCCATCAAATCTTCCTTATTTACTAAGAGGGAGGAGCCTCTGTTAGGTGCTGATCACCTAAATCTGCTCTTTTTTAACTGCAAAAGACGACGTTATTTAATTATCTAGTGAAGTTGAGTTAAGTGAACTAATCCTTGACATAAGCAAACATAACTTTTCAGTGCTAAGGCGGCTTTTCCATCGTGGCATAATGAACCACATAAGCCTTAAAACATTTCTACACATCCGTATATTCCCTAGTAGAATATTTGAGCTGCAGAATTGTAATTATAGACATCAGGTGCTTATACTAATGAACTTACCAACCCAAACAAGATCTTTCACTGACAAAGCAAACTTTCAGGTTCTGCTCTAAAATATCAGCCAGTATATGCATATGCTGCTAAAATACAAGCTGTTTTCTCTAGATGTGTGCAAATAAAGTAGTTTTTCAAAATGCTATAAGCACACGAATGGAAAAGATACAGTAAGGAGATATCAGTATGTGTTCTTTTTGTAATTAACAACTTTTATGTGATGGAAGTGTTCTCCTAGCTTCCTCTTATGTGTGAAGGGAGCACAAGTAAATTAATTACCGTTAGCCCGAAGGGGAGCACACCGTATTCTTTACGACTTCGTAGTATTGATTTGCCTGTTATTCATGGCTCCTATTCTCTGCTATGCAGATTGACGCATCTTTAATTCATAGATACATTATCATTAATAGTGGTTTATTGACCAAGCAAAACAAAGCTGTTGCCGGGGCCTTTCCTAGTGCAAAAGCTCTGTACTTTTGCTGATCAATGGATTTGGTTTTGCCTTCTAGTATGGATTCTCAAGTTAGATGTTTTATTTCTATATGCTATAGGAATTGATCTGTTGTGGCGTTATATGTAATATGCTTAATTTTTTTGGTAAGATGAACTCTGCTGGTAACGTAATGAATTCCTAAATTGCAAGAACCTTCCAGCACGTTGGGAAGCAGACAAAAGCTGAATAAGCATGTCCATGTTTGTTTAATTATTATACAATTAGCTACACATTGATGCCTCTAAGTAATAGGTGAATGTGCCCTGCGCTTTAAACTGAGGTATATTTGATTCAGATTTAATTTGTTGAAATTGAGCAAAATTTACTTATTTTGCAAAATAACAGTAAACTGATCATTTAAATGTCTCCAGTCTGATAAACTAGTGACATGTAAGTACACAAAAATAATTCTCCTGTAGTCTGGTAGCCAGCGTTTTTTTTTCTTTGGTTTTTTTAATTTGTCAGAGGGGAAAAAAAAGCAAGACTAACACAAGCAGGAGACTCTACATATTTCTAAGCAGAGGGTCTGAATTTGGTTATTTCTTGACTTACGTTTTGGTGAAATCGATATCATTAGGAAGCTGTGTACTCTTTATTAAAATGTCTGGTGTTTTTAGTTTCAGGGGAAAATAAGAACTGAGACGGAGATGGATATTCTTTGCTCTGCTCTCTACAAAATTTTAAGTTACGTGGCGTGTTTGTTTAGTTTTTGCAGTGATGCCTGCTTGTCACAAAGCAAGGGTGGGATGTGATGTGATACAAAGGCTATTATTCTGGGGATAATTCATAAAACTTGCATTTAAAACCCAAACCCAACCCAAAATAAGAGCTCTAAGCAGAGCTCTGGCTGTTGTGTTGATGGGTTTGTTGTTTTTATGCTTTTTTCTTAACTAGGCTTACAGCTTCGTCTCCTTGACTTTTAGAAGTGTGAAAGAAAGAAAGAAAGAAACAAACAAACCCGAGGGGGGAGCTAACAACATGCCACTATTTCAGCTGTCAGTCTAAGAATAGGTGCATTATAGCTGAATGGTCCAAATGAAAAAAAGGTCTGGACAGGCTTTGGTATACAGGGCATCGGATTACATCATATTACAGTCTTTCAGAGGCAATTATTAAATATTGGATTGAATGTGGTTTGGCAACCAAACTNCTGACATTGCCGGCTTTGATAGGACTGGAGGGAGCTTAGACTTCTGAAAATAAAATAATTTTTCATGTTCAGCAATGGGAACTGGAACCCTGCATTTATGTGTCTGAGTGGAGGTATTTGAATGTTATGATTTTTCTTGTTATGAGTTCTCTTTGATATACATAGTGTTCAGATACCTGTTTAAAACCCTAAATCAATATAAATACTTTTATCAAGTGGGTACAGAGAAGTGCAGTGATGAGATATAACAGCAGAGATCAATGCCAAGTCCTTCACAGTGACAAATGATGAAATAAAGCCCATTTAAGAGTTAATGTCGAAGGTCCTACGTGGTGCAAAGGGTAAAGTTTTAGAAGTATTATCCAAGCAAATGAATGTTAGGTGTAGAGAACACTGCAGAGTTTGTCTCCCAAAGAGATGAGATTCCATGTTTCTTTTTCTGAGGAACAATAGCCGTTAGCTATTCGAAATGAACAATGCTTCTAAGTCCAGTCACCAGACACAGGCATTGCTAAGCAAAGCTTTGTCTTCAGAATGTACTTCACGTTTTGTGTCTATACTCCGCTTTATCTCTATTTTTCTTTGTTCCTTATTTTATTGCTCACTTAGGGGCAGCCGTAGAAGGTGGGGAGATGACTGTCTAGTTTTGCTGGGATGGAAAAAAAAAAAGCGTTGTCTAATAAAATCAAGTAGAACCACTGAAACCCAAAATGACAGCTGGGTGTGAGGCAGGCATGGGTCTGCGGAAATGGAACAATAAGGAGGGAGAGACAAGACACATGGTAATAAAAGGAAGTGTAATGAGGGAAAAAAACATTATGAAACCTGATTGACAGAATTAGTTTGTGGATGTATCCTGTGACCTTACAGCACAAAGCCAGCTGCCTCCTTTGGTTGTCCTTGGTTCTAGTAACCATAAAGGCTTTCAGAGAAGGAAGACCGGTGCGGTTTGGTGTACAAAAGAAAATCTTGTATCTCATGCCAGCGGAGAAACTGCTGAAAATAGTAAGTTGTCAGGTTCCCTATTTCTGTGTCTTCAGTGATTTGGAGTAACTATCCTGGATGAAAGGGCTGCATTCTCACGTTTCCTCAGACTTTTGTGAGGACCAGATTAGATGTATGTGTCTCCAATATACTTGCTTTCACTTGAAAATATAGTGATGACTTCGCCTTGGATGGATGTGCCCTCTGGGTCATATTGTGGTTCTGTAGATTTATACTTACGGGGCTTTTTGTTCATTGTTTAAAGCAGTTAATGTTAAATACTGTAGCGAGTTTTCGGGAGCATGAAGTACATTTTTATGGAAAAAAAGAGGCTCTAAGGCAGTTCCAGAATGTTGTTCTTTGGTTTAAATGAGGGTTTTATGTTCTTCTCTAAAAGAGAAGCCAAGTCACGTATAATTAGATAGTTTTTGTAAAATATATTTAAGGCAGATTTGAATACTCTTGGTTAACTGGATCTTAAAACACCCATGCTGGCCTGTGAAGACGTTTCACATGTCTAAAAGTATTTACAAGACTGTAATTAACTTTTTCGACCATCTTCAATACGATTGAGTTTACAGTCGTTAAAGATGGTGAGGGGGCACTCCCTTGCAAGAGTCTGAAGCTCTCTGGCCTCTTCCACTGGGAGCTTAAGACGGCAGCAAGGCAAACCTCCTCGAATGTTTTTTGTTGGTCTGGTTAGCCCTTGCCTCAAAACAACTGTATTTAAGGGAAAGAGGGGAATGCATTCCTGACCTCTGTTCGACTACTTTGAATCATTTGAATCTGGTCTCTCTGCTAGATTGTTACTTGGATCACTAATTTTTGGTGATAGTTATTTAAGTGGACACTTATTAACCCCCTCAAATAAAATTTCAAGTACTGAATTAGTCTTGGGAAGCAAGTTTTTGAAAATATTGGAGTGTATTATCTATTTATTTATTAGAGAATATTCTAGTTTATGCATCATCACCTCATTATCTCCTCACCATAAGAAGGATGTTGAGGCTCTGGAGCGAGTCCAGAGAAGAGCAAGGAAGCTGGGGAAGGGGCTGGAGAGCAGGCCTGATGAGGAACGGCTGAGAGAGCTGGGGGTGTTTATCGTGAAGAAGAGGAGGCTGAGGGGAGAGCTCATTGCTCTCTGCAACTACCTGAGAGAAGCTTGTGGAGAGGAGGGAGCTGGGCTCTTCTCCCAGGTGACAGGCATGACAGAGGAATATTGCGAAAGCAGGAATTGGGTTGTTTGGTTTTGATTGTCATTCAGCTTAATGCTTTAATTGATCCGCTTTTGTAGTACTTGCATGTAGCAATGAGGTAAAAATAGGTCAGAAGTAAATATCTTTGCGAAGATTAAACAGGTTGGGGGTACAATGCCCTCGCAATTACTGTAACGTACTTGGATTGTGTGTGAATTATTTTGCAAGGAAAGCAGTAACTCTGCTTGTCAAGTCTGCTGATGAGAACAAATTTCATAGGATAACTGATCCTGGCTATAATACGCAGCTTTGAGTAGCTAATCACATTACTATAATATGCAAAAAAAATATTTCCATATTTTGTATTTCTGAGTCTATTCTATGAGATGGGAGTTTTATTCTATGAGGTAAATGGGAGTTCTGAGGCCACAGGAGTTTCTCAGACACCAGTGTGTGGCAATGGTCAAATGTGACAGGGTAACGTAGAGCTCCTTGGAGTCATTTGATGAAGAGAATAAAAATTTCCCTGCAGGAAGAAGCGTGTGCGCCATCGCACTGGTCACTGCTGATGGATTTCATCAACACAAAGAGGTTCAGTAAAGGTTAATAGGAGTGTGTAATGTGGTGTAACACAAACTACCAATTATCAGGGAGTTCTCTAATGTCAAGGTGAGGAGAAGCATGCTGTTGTGGCTCATCTTTCCCTGCAGATCAACCTGAGCTTGGTTATTTGTGGTCTGTTGGGCAGGGCACTGGAAAAGTAACGAAGAGAGCTTATTCTTTTTTGTAGTTATGAAGTGTTGTGTGACATTAGGCGTTGTCACTAAGTTTATAACTTGATATCTTTCTATAAACTCTTTAGAGCTCCGAGTGCAGAATTAAATACTGACTGAAATGAAGTATTTTGGTTTATAAATGTTAACCAAGCATCAATGAAAACATAAAACCGTCCCTTAACGTTGCTTATTTTGTTAAGACTGTTTAAGTTTGCCTCATTGAATACATTGTAGGGTAAGGAGGATCAAATAGCATCATAAAGGTAGCTCTCCAGTTTGAAAAACCCACACCACAATAGGGTCAGTGTGATAATGGGAAAATACAAAAGCTTTAAATAAGGAGAGATTCACAGATGAGTCTATCGGAGGAGTTCTCCATCTGTATTTGAGATCTCTGCTGCGGTAGTGCCACCTGAGTACCCTTCTGCTCAGCCAGAAAGCTCAGACTCCCACTCACATGCACGTGTAATTCCGGAGGCGGCTTCAACTTGGCTTCAAATTCAGGATTGTTCCAACCGTGCGTATATACTTAGCGACCCCTTGCTTCTCATGAGGCATTCGGAAGCTGCGCTGTACGTTTTTAAATCTTCTGCTGGGAATTGCTCTAGCATCTTTCATTTTCAGAAGGGATGTATGCTAGTAAGAGCATACATGGAAATTGATTTAAAATAATACCGTGTTATAAAATGCTGTGATAGATTTGCCCAATCAAGAGCAATTTATACTTATAGTTTTGATTAAGAAAAACCCTAACAGTCATGTATTGGTAAGAGCGGAAAGCCCCGTTCTCTGCATAGTTCTTTTGGGGTTGTTTAGCCTGGAGAAGAGGAGGCTGAGGGGAGACCTCATTGCTCTCTCCAACTACCTGAAAGGAGGTTGTGGAGAGGAGGGAGCTGGGCTCTTCTCCCAAGGGACAGGGGACAGGACAAGAGGGAATGGCCTCAAGCTCCACCAGGGGAGGTTCAGGCTGGACATTAGGGAAAAATTTTCACGGAAAGGGTCATTGGGCATTGGCAGAGGCTGCCCAGG